>JAQNCA010101030.1:0-21066 GCA_029783725.1 Acanthurus tractus | reverse complement strand
GTATATAAAGTTACACAAGTTGTTCAGCATTTTTTTGCTTATGCAGTGAAGCTGCATACAGGCAAATTGATGTTGCTGGGAGGTGGCAGAGCCCTATTTTCATTATAAACTTGTAATAATTTAGTGATACACAGGGTCAAATGCTGGCTGAAACCTATTTCTGCATTTCAGGTAGTTTAGTGGTATTTTTTTATACTGATTTTGTGATCAAAACATCCCTTATCAAAAAGCCACACCCTAACAACTATAAACAGCCAGAATCAAAATAATTGTCTAAAGTAAAAAACCAGTGAGAAAAACACAACAAATGCAATATGGCATGAGAAACGAAAAATGGAAAGCAGCCTTCAAAATGTCAGAAAATGTAAACTAATGAGCTCTTGTGGTGTGTGTGTGTGTGTGTATGTATGCAGTGTCGGGGAAGTTGTATGTGTGAGAAAGACAGACACAGAAAAACAGAGGCAACATGCATGTCTGACTGTTGCTGTGTAAAATATTATCTTCATGTATGTTAAAATTCACCAAACTCATCATACACATATAATGCACACGCATCCACACACACACACACACCAACACGCACACACACACACACACACACACACCAACAGTGGTTTATGATGGCTGTGTTTATTGAAAGATTTAATGGACTCCTAATTGGTAGTTATATACTGGCCCTGTGGGCTGTTGCTAATGACATTCACTGACAACCACCATGACACCTTTGTGTGTTAATGTGTGCGTATGTGTGCGTGGGTGCGCGTTTGTGTGTACGTGTGCATGTAGGTGTATATATGTGTGTCCTCTCTGCCACTTCATATTGTTGTCACACTAAGCTTGAGGCAATATTTCCAATTCAAATACCTGAAAATAGCATTTCAATGTAGTTCGTGTCATCAGTGTATATAAATATTTCAAGCGTATACATACATATACAGTGAATGTGTTCTGGTTCATGTGTGAATTATGTTTATTTGTTTCTGAGTGTCCTCAGATGTATGTGCATGCAAGTAAGCGAACTGCCATGGACATGTGTCATGTCACTAACGATACATTCTCAAATCTGTCCAATGTTACTGACGAATGTTATTTTAAAATCTGTGGATGTTATTTGCAGGGACTTTAGTTTGCATCACTAATTCGGTTGCTCCGGCAATACTGCTTGGTCTCAACAGAAAGAGGTTTGGTGACTAATATTAATTAGTATAACATTATTAAATTTTGTGAGCACTGAGCATTCCCGGGAGAACCTAAGGAAAACCAGAGGTCATGACAGTGAAAAATAAACAAACGAAAACAAATAATAACACAAATCCAGTCTTAAAGCACCATCTCACCTAACAACTGTTGTTTGGATCATCACATCCTTCCACTCCACAACTCAAAGCTCTTAGTTAATATGGAGTATGAAGGGTCTCGTCTGTATGTTTGTATATAGGGTGTGTTTCTGGTTCTCTGTATGTGTTTGGCTGGTCACTGAGGAGAGCGGGGAATCCTATTAACACCTATCTGCAGAAAAACACATGGCAGGTCAAGCAAAGCCTCAGCCTGTCTAAATATAGACAGAAGCTCTGATGAGAGACAGAACGAGAGAGAGAGAGAGAGAGATGGAAAGGGAAAATTGGCAGGATAGACACAGAGGAGTAGACAGAGTGAAAAAAGTGAGAAAAAAGGAGATAAGAGAGATCAGAGACAGGCAGAAAAGCAAGGGACACAGAAAATATGTCTTCACTTATGGCCAATATATATTGCAATATTGCATACATATATATGTTGCAATCTGCAAACTATAAAACATTTAAACACCTGACATTGGGATCTTTATGAAGGTAGGATGCATTGCAGCACTGTTAAACTAAATTGCATAAGCTTTATCTACATGTATCTAATAAACTAAACTAGTAATTATGTGCATCAATAAAATTCTGCGTTGAATTGATAGATTTTTTCAACAAGATATGCTCATACAAACTGGTCAAGTACTTACTTTACAGCGATAATATGCAACTTTTTTTTTTATTTCAGCAAACCATGACCTTATTGTAAGTGGCGGGTTGAGAGCTCTTACTTAGAGCGCTTAGAGGAACAGTCCACACGTTGCACTGATGAACAGATGTTTCCTCTAGCTAGTTGCCTTTTATTTAGGATAGGACTAGAACTTTTAAGCAGTTTGCTAATTTTTGGCAAAACAGACATCATTCAGGGCAACAGGAAGAGAACGCTCATTTTAAAGTGGACATGTGCTTGTTAATGAGAGTCACTATTGCTGGCTTGATTTGGGTCAAACACCTTAAAAAGGCATTAGACAGCATGCTAGCACACACCATTGAATAGCTGTAGGAGATATATATCGTATATATCCACAATATTGTGGAATCATGCAATAGTAATGACAGAGGGAATGGAGGCGTGTGTGTTTTTCCTGTTGAACAGGAAGGTTATGTTGACTGAGTATTTATTTATTAATGTAGTACCGGTATTTATTACCGTAGTTGATATTTTAATGATGCACTGCATGTTTGGCACTTTTTAAATTTCGTTGTACTTGTTACAATGACAATAAAGGACTATTCTATCTTAAGATGCAAAATCACAAATGTAAACTCTTGTCCCTGTGGCCAGTAGCTGCTTCGAACTCTGCTACTGTTGGTTCAAACTTTGCTATTTTCCCCTTTTTTCACCACTTTCAGAGGCGTGATTATTTATGATAGAGACACATCAACATCAGAAAAAGAAGTGTTCATGGATTGGATTAAGTGCAGTGGACCTTGAATGATAACTGCCCACAGCATCTCCCGAACACTCACCCAGACCTTTGTTGCTGAAAAACAGTCAAAGTGGATGTTTACCAGAGTTGAGTTATAAATGTTAAGATGTTGTCAATATTTTTGGCCCAAAGAAATTCACTATAAAAAATTCATCGCATACACAGTGTGTATGTAGTTGCTGTTTACATCCCTTCCAAAGCAGCTTCAGAAAATGCACCTCAGATATTGGATGAAGTCTTCAGCATTCACATAATAAAACAACCCAATTTTTTGTAGCTGGATGAATTTAATCAAACAGAACTAGCCTTAATTTGATTAGTATGTCCACATTATCAAAGGGAGAAAAATACCTTGAATTATGTCTTAATCCAGCTACAAAGTTCTCATTCGTCGCATATATCCCAGCTGATAGAAAGAGTAAAACCATTAATATAGGCTGTGAAAAGTGTGGACAGATCAGGTCACAGCAGCTGCACAGACTGGAACATATCCAGAAGTCCTGCCACCTAGGAGAACCTCGTCAATCATAAGACCATACGTCAACTGTGACCTCATACTTCAGCAAGTGCGTTGTTGATGTGGTGATCATGTAGACAATAAAACTCATTTCCTGACCAGAAAGCCTGGATCAATGGAGAGGGGAGGGCTCTCTGCAGAGCCAAAGAAGCTGCTGCTCACTCAGATGAAAAAGGAAGCATATAATACTGCCAGGGTAAGACCGAAAGCTGGCATTAAAGAGGCAAAAAAAGAGACATCAGCAGAGACTGGAGAGAGACACTAATGACACCAGAGATACGGGGCAAGTTCAGAATTTATAATAGCACAGGTTACAAAAGCAGGCTGTCCCTATCATGTCTGTGGCACATTGGCAGATGTGCTCAACTTATTTTATACCTACTTTGATCTCCTCAACAAACAGTAAGCTGTAAGGTCTGCTCCACTTCCAAAGGAGCGGCCATTCGCAGTACACACAAAAGATGTAAGAAAAACCCTGCTGAGAGTGAGTGGAAGCAAAGCTGCAGGGTCTCATTGCTCCCTTTTTGTGGAATAAAATAATCTGGCAATCAGCTAGTTGATGTTATTACTGACATGTGAACATATCAGCGTCACAGAAGAATATTTTCAAGAATTTCTTTAGCCGCCTCCTGTTCACACTGTACATCTATGACTACAGCCATTGACATGGAGAAAACAGCAGTCAACAATCTTGCAGGGTGGGGCACGGAGAACACCAACAACTGTTCAGCACAGTAAAACAATTGAGCTGATGACTGATTTTAGACAAAAATAGACAAAGAAACATACGGAAGCGCATTGCATTCACTGGATAAAAAATAATACAAAATTGGACACCTCGTCTCGTGATTACAAGATCAGGATCTCGTAAACGCACACGCAATGTGCTTCAGTACGAAGCGCATTGCAGTTGCAGTTTTAGGTTTCATACGTCCCCACACTGGTTTAAAAGGACAGAAACAACTATTCCTTAAGGAAATTGAAAATTCCTGTGCCAAGTTCTTGTCACCTTTACAGAGGAGCGATGGAAAACATTGGGACTGGAACCATCACCAACTGGCATGTCATGTGCTCAGCCCAGGACAGAAGGGCTGTACAGTGGGTGATCAAAACTGCTGAGAACATCTTTTGTACCAAACATCAGTGCTCTTGGTGAGGTGAGGTGCCTGTGCGGAGGCCCAGGGAAACTATGAAGACATTACCTACCTCAGCTACAGTCTGTTCACCCTGCTGCAGTCTTGAAAGACATATGGAAGCTATGCTCGCCGTACCGCCAGACTACAAGACAGCTTTTATCCTTAAATTGTCATATTTCTCAACCTGTCCTGTGAAAATTGGGTTTTATTTTGAAGTATTTGATTTATTTACACATTGGCATGATTTCTTTTTTTAGTAGTAGTGTATGAACACTAATAAAAACATCTCATCATAAAACCATGTGTTGCAAAATGACAGTACAATTAATCTTTGATTTCGAATCTTGAAGTAATTTCATTGTGTAACTCCAAGCCCAGTTGCCTTCTGCTGTAAGTGTCTAAAATAAACCAATTTACGAGTTGGGACTGCAGTTACCTTTTAGTTGCAACTTTACATCGGTGTACAATTCAATTTTATTCTTATCATTGCATCTGTTCTGTGTGTGTGTGTGTGTTGGTGCACCCGTGTGTGCATTTGTGCACTTGTGTAGTTCATGCGGTTGCTGTGCCAGATTATATTCAAGTGTCATTTTAAATCTCCTGAGCATGTTGGTGTCAATGCACCTCTATTCATACACTTGATTAATGCTGCTGTCACATCTGTCAGCTGTGTGTGTGTGTGTGTGTGTGTGTGTGTGTGTGTGTGTGTGTGTGTGTGTGTGTGTATCACCAGGCCAGGATGTGTGATGCTCTTAATGGTTATCTCGGTGCTTGTAACATCATAAGCGATTATGTATAGGGCTTTCATGATCCAACTGTAGCACTTTAGGCAGGTATAGCTGTAATGGCCTATTGTGGTTAACACGTGTATTATAACATATTAAGTATGACTGATCTCAGACAGGTTAACATATCCTCTCTGTGTCCACCCACAGTGTGATTTTTCCTACGCAACTGGCCTGGTAGGAATACTGTGTCAGGATTAGCACAGCTTATCCCTGTGGTATGTGTCATATTTTTTTTGGTGCTGTTGGACAGGATGGACGGTTTTGCAGGTGTGCTTTCTGATAAACAAAAGAAGACAAAGAGGGATAGGGTTGTTTTGTTTAGAATGACCTGGAAAAGCTAGCATGGACACTTGTCATTTTAGCATGTAAACAACATTTTCGAATTGGCCGGCTTATAGTGTTCACATAAGCAAAGAGAGGAGGGACAGGGAGGGAGAGGCAGTGAGACAAAAGAATATAAAATACAGAAAAAATGATGTGAGGGAAACATAAGAGAGATGTAGGAAGATGGAGGGAGAAAGAGAGAGAAGATAATTAGTCACTTTCTCTGGCTGCTATTTTCATCTTTGACCCTTTTCAACAGAAATGTACAGACACACGCACACACCCAGACACGCAGACACACACACGCAGACACACAAACACACAGACACACACACAGATGAGGAAACTCAAAGGGAAATGAAACCCTTTTTATCTTCACTATGGATAATCCTGAGCTATTAGCACTGCTGGGGAAAATAGAGAGGAGACAGGCAGAGCAAAGACTTATTCACCAGAAAAATACATATTTTCTCAGTAACTTCTGTCCCAGGTTTCACTAAACTTCCTCGCTGTCATGATGTTGGCATGGAGCTGTCACACACTGCGTTCGTACCCAGGCTGTCTCTGTGACAAAGAAATCAAAACAATACATGGCCTGTTAGGTGATTTTAGTAAGTAAACAGATGTGTATCTGCCCTTTGACACAGCATTTTACAATACTTATATAATACAAGAGAACAAAATAAAAGTAAGATGCTCTTTAATGAAAGACTCTTTAAAGTATCAAGGCAGCACGTGTTGGTGAAGCATGAGACTGGTGTTTTTGTTTTTTGTTTTTATTCGCTTTTTGTCCATTTTTAGCACTTCCCTACACTTCTCAAGTGCAGCCGACCTCCTCTCTCGACTGTGGCACTGCAGTATGTGAAGTTCAACCAGGCGCCTGCATAGGCTTCTTAGCATTTGAGGGGCGTCAGGTCAGCCAATGCAGAGGACAGATGCCTTGCGGTGATGCCACAACAGTTTTTTTTGGAGACCTGTGTCCCATAGGAGTTGTTCCCATTAGATTGTTCTGCACCTCATGATTAACATCCACTTTCACCTCTAATTTTAAGCGTGTCAGTGTTAAATGGATTCTACATGCCATTAGACAAATAGCAATGATGTCAGTTTGTCAAACTTCGGAGCCTTTGCTCCCACAGAGCATCCCAGTGCTGACTTCCATTCCATCCTCAGCAGCAGGAGCTTGGGTTTTGGTTTCCTGCTGCTGGTATCTGCAGATTCCCATTTCCAGAGGCAGTGGATCCTCTGTTGTCTCCTCATTGGACTTATATCTTGTATACCCTTTTTCATTGCCACTGCCAGCTTCGTAATCACCTGGGGTAATCACATGTGCTGCCATCTAAGTTGGCGTTGTGTCAGTGTGGCCTTGCAACCTGCCAGAGTGCGCTGGAGGGAGACGCTGACGTTCTTCTATGGGCAGAGACTTGCTTTGTGCCCAACTAAGGATGAAAACTGGAGAGGAAATCTTGACGAATAAGGCTGAAACAGGCCTGTGGCATTTTCCAGAAGTCTGCCCAGTTAATTACCCGACTTTCAACACCCTCCCACACTGCCGAGCAGCCCTGCTGCCACTTTACCGCAACCTTTAACCTGCACTCCTCCTTCTCCATCCTCATTACCTTAACCAGGTCTTTTGGTCGTTTAACCCTAAACAAACCTAAATCACCTTTACCTGCAATTATCATACATTTTTGTGCTCTGTCACTTTCATTTTTAACAATTTTCTATTTAAAAAAAATATTTGGATGCCCAGGCGAACAAAAACACGGGGTATAATAATTCTCTTTGTTTAAAGTGGCCATTAAAAGATCACCTGATGTGCTTTTAATGAAAATGTTGAGGGACACAGTCCCTGCCTTGTTTAAAAAACTTTTCAAAAATGATGTTAAGTTTATATCAAGTTTTAATGATCATCATGTGCTGTCAGTTTAGTTTAACAGATTTGTAAGAGAGTTTTAGAGTTTTTAAACTGTCCCACTGCTGCCAGAACTTAATGTGGTTCTGTCAAGATGTGATTTACAATGTTGCAGGGGCATCATGACCCTTATATCTGATTTAATACATTTTATAAAATGTAAACATTGCTAATATTGTAGTTATTTCTTTATTATTTTATGGAAACTTTGTTCACACATATGAATTTCAGCTGACTCTTCTTTGCCATTTTGTAATTAGTATTAAGCTGCCATCAGGAACACTTAGCAGTCTATGTACAAGTGTTTTGCTTTTCATTTTAAATGGGAATCATCATGTCCATTAGCTGGCTTGTCATGTGAAACATTTGGATTTTTCACTGAGTTAAACAGTTTTTATTTTTTGGATTAGTGACTGTAAACAGCACACAATATTCCTGTTAAAAGCCACAGATTGATAAGTGACGTGACTCATGAAACATCACACTGAATGTACCGTGTGAGCTTAACAGGTAACTCTACCAATCTCTGTTCCTGTGCCTTTCATTTGAGACTTTGTAAATGAATTTACATCACCTTAAAGAAATGATAATCCTTTTATGGCAACAACTTTACATTTTTCCGAAACGACTCAAATTGGGCAGCCTTTTATGTACAGCACTGCATTTACAGTGGATTCAGTAAACTCTGCACCCCACATATACTAATGCAGAAGGATAATATGTATAGATGTGGCTTTGGGAACCTGCGTAGGTGGCGGCATTAAGCTCCAAACAGCAGGTTCACTGTAGGGCCAGCACACAATTACTGCCTGCCCCTCACCCTCTCTCCTGTCTCCTCTCTTCTTTTTCCTTTCTGTCACTGACACTGCCATGTATCATCTTTTTTTTATCCATCCATCCATGTCACCCCTCTTCCCTTAGTCTCCCATCTCTCACTGGCTCTCCCTACCATTACCTTGCTCTTTTTGCATCTCTTTGACTTTTTCCTTTTTTCCTAACTCATGGTTGGCACTGCTCCATCTCTCTTCCCCTCTACTACATTCTTCCCTCTCTCTCTAGAAATAATTATACACTGTGTGAGCTCTGCTCTGTCTGCCAACACCCACGCAGGGCAAATTCAATCACACATACTCACACATACATACACACTGTACAGACAGTTGGATGGCCAATGTGTGGCTGACTTTGAGATCACCTATAGTCGAGAAAATCTGGCATTGCTTATATCCACCAAAAACACCAGCCATGAGTTTGGAATTTGCTATCACAGCAACATAAACAAAAGTACAAACAATAACAAACACATTTAAAAAACAAGAAGAAAACACAACATGACCCAAACAGTCTGGTGACTCATATAAACTGTAGAAATGTCAGTGCACAGCTAAATGTCCAGGGTTCAGCTTTGCCTTATAAAGAGGTAAAAAGCCAGACTAAGGCATTAACAAGCAGAACATGTTGCCAACTTGCAAAGGCCTTGAATGCATGTATTGATGCAACCCTGACTACAGTAGCTTTTTAGTAGGCACCTCAGAAATGCAGAACTCTTCTTCCAGCAAATAAACCTAGCATTAAAAGTGATGGCTGAAGAACAGAAGTAGTTAACCCTCAGCAACACCAGAGTCAGATTAACTACAAAACTGAAACGAGCTCGCCAATGACTGTCAGTGAACTGCCACATCTGTTTGAGACTGTGTCAAATATTCTGTTCATAATCACAAAATAACCTTCATGTTCACTACAGATGGAGCTTAAACTGTAAGGTCTACTTGGTTCATACTGGGAGTGCAATAACCTCTTTTTATTGGACGGGTGATTGAAGAGTATTTGGCCTAGTAGAAGGAAGTAGAAGTAGAAGAAGTAGAAGGAAATCAGTCATACAGCTCCTGACATATGCATATGCAAGTCAACTCTTTGAGTGGTTAAGTTTGAAGTTTATAACCTCAGTAATATTTCTGTTTTTTCCATAATTGAAAATTGCATGTCAGCACTTTTTGGAAAAATGGATAACACTGATTTTTGTGCATACATCCATGAATAAATCAGAGTTGGAACATCTAACACCCACCATAAACACCTGATTTGGTATCTTTGAACTACTACTTTTTGTTACTACTTTTACTAAAGATAATGTAGAAGCTTAATGGCTGTCATTTTGGCGGCTGTGGGTCACTTTCTGGAAGTCTAAGATGCTGACTTTCAGAAAGAAATAATCTGTACACTCCATGACTGCTGTGCCAATTGTGTAAAAGTAGCACAGGACTACGCTGCAGAATGGCAAACGTTTTTTAAAACTGGCTCCTTTAACCTGGGACCATCTACTCATCAATCATCCCTCACTATCAGGTGGGTGGTAATGTGATTCTGATGCCACACGAGGCCTTCAATAACAAAGTCACAGAATGCTTTCAGATTAAAAAAACAAACAAAAAAAACCCCAATGATAATAATAAACAATAAATAATAATAAAAATCAATTCATGGTCATCTATGACCAATGAGGTCAATGGTACTTCAAGACAGACAAAAGTCACAACTGACCCCATTTCCACGCTGTCATTTCTATTGTTGCAGATTCCATTGTATGAAAACTGTATGACAATATCATGATGACGTGGCATCGCTGTAAGGTGGTATTTCAATTATTAAAATCGGTTGCGATAATAACACTTACACCAATACTAATGGTAATACAGTATAATTGAATACAGTGAATTAGCTAATGTACATGTTTTGATAGCCATCAATTTTCACTCCCTGGTGTACTAAGGAATTGGTAAATAAACCCCCCACCCCCCAACATAAAGAAAAATCCTCACTTTAAATGCATTAAAGGAATGTTTGAGATCCAATTGCCCCAACCCTGACACTCTTTTGATGTTTGTTTCAGATGCATTCTACCCAGAAGTTGCATGCATCCAAAATACATACAATCGTGTCTTTCAAGTGTAAGCCTTCAAAAATGGGCCGCTGGACCCAAGCTGATCTGTGGCTGATCCCTGCTGAGCAGCTTCATTCTGAGCTGAAATTCTCTCAGATTCTCTCTTGATGCAATCATGTTTCCTAAAAGTTATATTTGTATAACCAAATCAAAATATCGGACACGTTTTAAGGGAAACATAATGCTGACCACTTCAGTTTCCCATTACTATGTGATGAAAGTTTTAAATTATGTATTTAGCTTTTACTCCTGGCAAGTTACAAAAATGTTGAAACTGAACACAACTATCAGTAAAATGGTCTTCAACAACATACAGTCAGAGTGGCAACAGCATTTTTCAGCTGTAATGTTTGGTCAGCGGCAGAATTTCGTTAACATAAAGTAAACATAATGGTCTGTTTTAACACAGAAAACATCAGAAACGTTACTTGAGTTGTAAGTTATCTTTAAAAATATATTCTTTCTCTAACCTTAAACAGAGGTTAAACTTTCTTTACCTCAACCTACAACAGGAGTCTGGATGCAAATCCTTGATTCTGGTGTCACAAACCTGCACTTTGTATGACCAACACCAAACCTGACAACCTCCCAGAGAACCCATCATGAAACATAAATAAATCACTTTAATCACTGGCCACCACTGTGGGATCATGTGTTTCATGATACCACAAAGTAACCAGGAAAACCATCTAGTGAAATACCACTTTCAGTCAGACAGGACTGTTAAATGACTGAGTGAATGCAGGCCATCCCTAATCACTGTGTGTGGAAAACAGTTGCAATTCTCCACATATCTGCGAAGGACAGCAGTAATTATGGAAGCTGAAATGGATTACTAACATCAGACTTCCCAGGTCATTTTACTTTAAGTTTGAAAGAAATTTTGAATCAGCAAGTGACCCTGAAATCAGCTGTTCTTTTATTCTTTAATTTGAAGAGAATTGGGGAGTTTGCTTCTCACAGCGACTATATTTTAATGATGCGCTTGTTTTAGTCACCTCATAAGGTCAATATAAAGTTATGCCGGCCTGTTTTGTAAAACACAAATACAGATTGTTGTTTTTACTGCATTGATCAAAAAAAAATTAATAGTCTTTTGTTTAAACTTAGAGAGCAAGAAAGCCAGATGGCTGAAAGAGACACAACATTGATTATAGCATCTATCCTGTGTAGTTAAAGCACCAAGAGAGGCGTTACGTAAAAGAACAGCATGAAAAATGAGAGTAATACAGGTGGAAAATGAATTATGTACAGCAAGATTTAACTGCAAGTGTGACGATATGCACATTTTCTCAGCGCACACGCTGACTTTTATCTGCTGATAACAAGGCACGTAATTTATCTAGACAGAGAGTTGCCTAAAATGGGGTAAACAAACATGCTGGGACGAACTGACACAGCAATGAATTTGCATGAATTTAAAGTATTTCACAGAGTTTATAACATTTCCCTAAACTGAGCCATACACACAACCGCATGGCTGTTCAGGGGTAGTGCATCACTTTTCACTGCATTTGTCAAATTTGACATGCCAACAGTCAATAAAACCTTTCTTTCATAAATATAGTGGTCGTGTTAAAGTGATTCTTCTTATGCTCTGCTTCATCAATTTGGATTTTTTTCAAAATTTTTTAATTGTTTGTTACACCGTTGTGGAGCAGTCAAGGTCATGATTACAAGCAAATCCAAACAGCCAGTTTGAAACAGGAAGCGAACAGCTCTCCTCTGCATTACATTTGTTTTAATGATCCATGCATCCACCACAACCTTCTGTTCTGAATCAGGCTGTGCACCAAACAAAGCACATTGATTTGTAAAGTTGTATTGCACACCCAGATACTTTTCAGCCTTTAGAAGCATTCTTTTGTCATGTATGCAATCCATTCAAAACACGCATCGAATTTAAGGGGTTTTACTGAAGTTCTGGCCTTGTGCCTGTTTGCAGACAATCCTTTATGTTGCATCAGCACCAGTCTGCAAGGCTCAGGTAGATGATGCTGAAAACAAAAGCCTGTTTTTCTGGTTTGAGGGGGAAACACATCTTTCAGAAGTTTACCATACAGGAATTGTAGACTGGTGTTTTTGCAAACACAAAAACACAAGTTTCTCCGCTCCTTAGCAAGCAATAGGTAACTGTGGTTGCTATGGAGTAAATAAAGGGAGGTATAGTGGTGCTGTGAAAAACAAAGATATGATCCAAATACAAAAAAAAAAAAATCTTATTTACTGTTTGATGGTAGTTACATTCTGAAGCACAAATAAAAATGGCTACAACTCTGCACAACTCAGTGCAAAGAGGCAGCATTACTGGATTATGTGCAGATTCTGAGCTTCATCCTGTGCATGGCGGCTCTTTGCTCTGCACATGTGTGCCAGATGAAAGCCACAAAAGGAAAAGCACACGCAGTGAAAACAGGAAGATGCAACACGGCTGTAACGAGTCCCAACCTCACCTGAAAAAGCAAATGAAAGAGGGAGGCTTCAGTATTTGGATGGTTGCATATGACTCAGAATAAACAACAGGACATTTATTTGATTATTTTACTTTTCATTATATCAACATCATTACCAGCTTATTAGCAATATTGTCTTTCTCTCATTAGTAGTGAGAGTAGTAGTCACGAATCAATAACCTCAACTCGGTAAAACCTGCCGTTCCTGAGGCTCCTGTAGCTGTTAACCAGCATTTATCATGTTCTCCTGATGGAGGAGCTTCTCCCACTAGTTTGCAGTGCCAGTTTTTTTCCTTTTTGACAAAGTAATGTTTAGTAGTGCTTGCTTTGTATTTTTAACTGTAAAAAGAGGAAGGAAAGTCAGATAGTTTAACCTGTGCTGTTTTATACAGACTGTATGCTCCACAAAGCTTGTGGATAAAAGGGTGAAGGAATGACAGCAGTTTCCTGAGTTTATCTGTTAAGTGTCTTTAAGGAAGCAGTGGCTTATAGACAGCTAAACCAATAGATCGAATGAATAACTGCAACATAAATAGATGCAGCCTTGCTTTTCAAAATATGCGATGACACACCTGTGACTGTTTTTAGGAACTAAATGTTCAGGTGCTTATACCCTACAGTCAACAGTTGTGGGTTAGCAGTCAGATGTGAAGCTTTATGTCATTCAGTGTTGCCAGTTCAACAATATGACACACAAGCAAACATGAAGAGCTTGTGAGTGTTGTCTCCAAACAGTTCTTTTAAATTGAGCATATATTACCTAGAAACCTCGTCTCAAGGGTGCGGGGGGGGAGTTTTATTGCTGTGACAGGAAAAACCTGTCAACTGCAATTATCAGTCTTTTTTCCTTCGTCTTCTGTGTCTGCATGTTATTTTACCCCTGGCTCCCTTGAGAAACCTGTTAAAGACAGTGCGTGATAAAAAAAAAAAAAGGAAAAAGCCACCATAAATGAAGCCTAAATTTCTGACAGCGCTGATGTGTGGCTGGCAGCTCATTTGCCTGGTAAATGACGTGAAAATGTCTGTGCTAAAAACGGTGGGGAAGATGATAGCGCGGCAGCGCGCATATTAATATTTTCCTCCTGTTTGGGGAGGGGAAATGAGAGGATTGCAAGTAAGCACTTCAAAGAGAAAAAAAGGCTAAAGATAGAGGGAGGAAAGGATGAGCTGCTGGGGGAGAAATTTCAGCGAAAACATGGAGGGAAGGAGGAGGGATGATGTGGGAGAGTGTCAGCGGTGTGTGTCTTCTGGTCTGTGTGTCTGTCTGGCTTCTGTCAATGCAACCTTCACCCTTCTTTTACTCATCTTCAACCATCCTTCCTTTTGACAGCGTTTCCTTCTTGTTATTCTTGATTCTCTCATTGCTGTAACTCATTACAGGAGATTTATTTGACAAAAAACTGTTCACAGCAACTTAGTTTGAGTGTAGCATCTTCAGAAATGTCATCAAAAGAGTCATGAGAAGAGGACAGCCTCTTCATCTTAACACTACATTTTAGTTTGCAAGTTCGAGTGCTTGTACTGAAAGATGGTAAGCGACAGAGCTCATAACACAACCGCAATTTCAAAATGAGTAAAACACTCCACAGCAAACACGTACACGGCTTGACGAACGTCCTTCCATGTTTCTTCATCCTTTCACCTCTATGCAGTTTTGATAAATAATAAACTTACTGTTATCAAGTTCATTTAAATTTTATCGCCGCAAGGCAAACTCCCTCTGACACTGTACCCTTCAAGAATATTCATAAATATTTATGCAAACAGATCTTTTAAATTAGTTTTAAAAACCACAAGGTCTCTCGAACAGAGGTTGCTTTCCAATCACTGTACTACACCTCTGTTTCTGTTGACTTTTTAAGCATATGAACCTAAACACAGTGTGAATCTTCAAGCTAACTGAACCTTTAAGTGCTAGCGTGGGCTGGAGTCAGTGAAGAAAGAGTTTAGCGCTCTGCAAGATGTGGAGTTACTGTACTGTCCTGACTTTGGTGCAGAGTTCATTCTGCCACTGCAGGACCGGAAGAAAAAGGAAGTGCTTCATCAAGTCCTCGTAGGGTTTGACCATGGTGTGGAGGAGGAAAGAGCAGTTTCACTGACTTTGCTTCTGACCGGCTCGAAAGCAGACAGTCAAGAGTGATTGTACGTTACAGAGAGGAGGGACGGTGCGGGCAAACTCAGGAGGGCAGACCTGCACCCTGCATGCATTGCAGCATTAAAGCTCAAATGGTGCTGTTCGTCACTTTAAACTTCACAAACAGCTGACTGTGTACAGAGCAGAGTGGTTTTTTTGCAAAATATTTTCCCAAGGTTTGGGTAAACCTACACTTTCTTATCCCTTTATCCTGTCATTATTTTTAAATCATTTTCACCTTCCTCTATATTTTTTACTGTTCCTCTGAATGCTTTCTCTTTTGTCAAATTCTTGGACCGTTAATCCGTCTCTTTCTTATGAGCCCTCTTAATCTTTTTTTCTTTTGGCCTCATGTTTCTGTTTTATTCCCTTCTGTATTCATGCCTTTGTATCTCTGCCTTGTACCCTCTTGCCCTGCTGCCTCAGAGTCAGACTGATATTTTTCTGCCTTTTAAATATTTTTGCGGCTGCTGTTATAATGAGGAACGGATCACAGGCTGGTTTCATCTGTCAGTCAATTAGTGAAAAATATCTCAGCTTAAAGCTTTCTCTCCTGGTGGAATAAAGAAGCTTGTCCTGTTCTCAGAGATTCTGCACCGTGACCTGAAACTGTCACAGGTTTGATCCTCATAAGGTACCTTATCAAAACAGCCTGTCATTTCTGGCCCATCATAAAATTCTTCACCCCCAAACTTCATGCAACTTGCGGTGACAGTTTGACCACGACACGCTGCTGAGTTCCTCAGTCGTTGCATTGCATTTGGTTCATAAAACTATCACTTTCAAAGGGTTAATAAGCCGCAACTAAGGGCCTCATAAAAAAAATAGGTGGCTTAAAAAAAATGTGTTTATCCTTCTTTATCATGAGCCTTCTCATCTATTCTTAGCACTGAGGTTAATCAGGAAGGCTCACTTAATGGACCATTCTCTGACCTTCTATAGGACCGCAGAGCAAATCCATTTATTAACAACCTATTAAATATCCAGTGTGCGAGCTGAAGAGGGATCTATTAGCATAATACAGCAGAAAAATGGAATATGATATAAATAAGTATGTTTTCATCAGTGCATAGTCAGTCATGTTGCACTGCCTTGTTTCTACAGAAACCCTGAGAGTACAAACCAAACACCGGCTCTTTTGTTTATCTCGAGAGCCACAATGGTTTCTCCTACTTTCTTAGAAGGGAAGTAAGTGGAGGGATATTCAGTTGGTTGCAATCTGCAACTCGAACACTTGAAGACAAGAAATTATTTCGACAAAAACAGGATTAGAACTCTTTCATCCCACTGGGGGAGGAAATGTGTCCTTAGTCTTATTTGGTCAAGATGAACACTACAGAGGAGCTGAGATGAGGGTTTGGATAAGACTTTGTGTGAAGTGAACCTGAGTCAAGAATCTCAATCCTAATGAACTGGATTCCTGATGTAACAAGTTATCTGTACACCGGAGAAAAAGCATACAAAGATGAGCAAGCTCTTTACAGTGTCAGACAGTGCCAGCTATTTAATTATCTTTAAAAACTGATCTGATAACAGAGTAACACAACAAAAATCTGTAAATCCTCCCTGACAGATTTTATCTGGAGCTGCTTTTAAACTGTTTTGCATTCAGATTGAATCAGTCCTGTAAGGCTCTTGTCAGTGTTTTCACAGTAAGTGATTTAGCAGAGTTTGTAGAAATCATTGTAGGAAAAAAGTGGATCCTTGGAGAAAAGCAGAATTTAAAATTAGACAAGCTATTTCAGAGAAAAAAAGAGAGCATAAAGAGAAAATAAGTGACAGCGTAGCACCAACAGATAATATCTCCAATTTCACTTTTCAACAGGGCAGGATGAGTCTTTAATCTCCCAGAACATGCCGGTCACAAGGTCAGTTAGCCTCACCTTGAAAATGTGCGTGAGAACAATAGATTTTTTTAGAAATGACAGAAAATACAAGACCTATGCTGTTGAATTGAACATATCACATTAGTTGTACAAGTTATGTGGTGTAAGTTTTTCAATCTCAAATATAAAGAGAAGGTAAAACTGAGATCCAGGAGGTAAATTAAAGCAAATTCTATCAAAAATGCAACAGTTAAAAACAAACAAACAATGATAACCAGGACTTAAACAGTAGAGATTTTTAAAGACGTGTGCAACGTACTTGCTCAAATTAGCTTTACCAGATGAAGTAGTTTAAAGAAAGAAACAACAGGTGTTTTTACATACGTATTAACATAAGTTGCTTTAAAAAAAAATAATGCTATGTAAACACAGCAGATGTCATATGAGCAGCGCGGCAGGAAACCAGCAGCAGCATCAGTCCTTCGTCTGTTTCCGCACAGGATGCTTTCAGGCACAGTATTGAATGTAGGTCACCCGCGTTTTTGCAGCACTTAGTTCTCAATACAGCCATTTCAGTCAGTCTGTGTTTAAAAAAAACGGAAGAACATGGATATGAAGCATAAAAATTGGCTTTGAATCACATTAATTTGGATAACAATAACAATAACAATTAAATAATAATAATAATAATAAGGGGAAAAAGAACAAGAACAATTTCAAGGAACGATCTGGTTGAGGTAAATAAGGAAACAGTGTTGTACTTTCTTTTCTTTTTTTTTCCAATTTTAGTACTGTTCCAGAAGGTCTGAGTTCAGTATTTTCAATCAATCAATCTTTATTTGAATAGCGCCAATTCATAACAAGTGTTATCTCAGGACTCAGGATTTTCATTGTCTCGCTCTGTGTATTCATATGTGTCATTTGTCAGCAGGGTTGAATGTAACACCAGTGTGTAGCATCAGGACAAAGAAATTTCCACATTCAACATTCAACTTTCAACTTGAATAGGCATTATTTTAAACCTTGAAATAGACAGTTTCCCTATTGTGGCTCCACCAAAACCCAGGCACCACACTTTCGTGATTTATTGTAAGTAACTGTGAGGCCACGAAACTGTGCAGCTGTCAGAAAACATTCCATCTTACACACATACACACACTTTGTCTTGGTCGCTCATTTGTGTCTCACAGAGTTTCCACGGTAAACAAAAAGCACCACAAAACTCGTCTTTGAAACAGGTAGCTGTCTGCGGCGCAGCGCCTCACAAAGCAGCTAAGTGTTTCTGTGTGTGTGTGTGTGTGTGTGTGTGTGAGTTTTCAGTAGCAGGTGTGTAATTGCATAGTCAACAGTGGGAGTTACAATGTCATCAGATTCACTGCAGTTGGTTGATAACCGTCTCCCATACACACCCGCACACGGTGACACATGCATGGACACATTATTAGCATGCTCACACAAGTAAACATCTTCACAAATGTACACAAAACAAAATGTACTCACACATACACATGCACGCACACACGCACACTGAGAAAATGTACAACAGCCAAAACAAAATGATGTAAGAAAGATGTTTGTGCGTGTGGGACGGTGTGTGTGAGTGTGTGTATGTTGGTGTGTGTGTGTGTTTGCATGTTGTTTGTGTTTGCGTTTCAGAGGCAAACTGTCATTAGGCTGTCGAGGCTGTGCCGATGACTCACACAAACAGAGACACAAACAAACAATAGGTGTAGTGGGTCGTCACGATGGAGCCGACAGGGTCAATGACAAGTGACAAGTAAAATCTCACGGACTGCTTTTCTCGCCTCCTCTTCCCTCTGCTGGATTCCCTCCTGTCTGATAAAATTGGACAGTCCTGAGTGTCTGCATGTGTGCGTATATGTCTTTGTGTGTGTGTGTGTGTGTGTAGGTACTCTCGTGGGTCTTGTAAAAGGTACAAAAGAGCAGATTCCGTATTTTGACCTTGAAGAAAACAAAGTGGAAATAAACTCTGTCAATCTCCGGTTGAATTAAACTCTTCTCATCCGACTGGTATAACAAAGCGCCAGCTAGTCGGACACAAGAAGGCAAATGTTTGTCTCAGGATCCAAGCGGTGACATTCCCTGTTGGCATCTCAGGATCTCAGGCTGCTACATGAGTCACAGCTTTCCCGAGGAGAAAAGCTGTGGCAATGTTGCTTTTCCTGTCACACAGTGATGTACAGTGCTGTGGTCTTGTTTAGGGCAAAATCACAAATGCCAAGTCAAGAACTACAAGAAAGCTATGATTTATCACAACCTGGAGTTTATTTATTTATTTATTTATTGGTTTTCTCCTCCTATTAATGATATCTATCAGTAATGATAATGTACTCAACAAATTATTGACAGATCTTAAAGCATGGAAACTTAGCCCAAGTCCAACGGATTAAGAAACAGTTAGCTTATGTATTAGCAATATATAAGTTTACATATATACACTTATTATGATTAAAATAACCTCATTTATACAGTCACAAACGGTCTTTATCTGACTTAAATCTTCTTTAAACATTAGAACACTTAATTAAAATACTAGAAAAAAGGATATCTAATTGTTTTGTAATTTCTCATAAATTACAATTTTTGTAGTAGTTCTCTGTAAAATAATCCCCATGCAAAAGAAGATTGGCATCTTCTCATTGCACTCCACTTCAGTTTTGTCTGAAAGGAGTGTGAGGCCTGAGGAGGCAGGGCGGAGAATCACATCAGTGTCAGCAGTTGGACAACAGGAGCACTTAATTTGGCTAAATAAAGAACACACAGATTAGTGTCTAGCTGCTGCGTGGGCAAAAGAAAATTAGTGGGAAATGGAATGGAATGGACTGCTTGATTACATGTGAGAAAACATCTGAAATTCAGCAAACTGGATGATGAAAGAAAGGGAGCCTAGTGGTGTAGTTTTACAGCTAACACAGCCCTTTGACTGACTGTAATGAACTACAAATGAGCTGTGTTGGAATAGTGCAAGCCACTCTGTGTATTCTAAAGGCTTGTCAAAAAGAGTAGAGATTTTAAAATAATGTGTGTCTGTGTGTGTGTGTGTACATATATATACATTTCAGTCTGCACTCAGTGATTTGCAGCCTAATGAACGTCTTCAACTCAAAATATAAGGCAGTGTTACAATGTTGGATTGGCAGTAAGTAACTGAAGTTACTTTCAGTTCAAAAACATGAAATAATCATCTTAAGAGTGTGAATTCCCATCACAGTCTGGGTACATCATGGAAACACTAACTTTAAGCTCTCGGGTGCTTTAAAGATGTGATCAACTTAGTATTAGTTCAGAGGAGACACACATAGTAACAATGACAGTGAAAAGAACCAAGATCCATCCAGTGCTTCCCTTTATTCCTGTTTTGGCCAACGCAGCAGAGCAAAATGACGAGTCGGCATTGCTCTCCACAGACCCATGCCTCTAGCTTTTCTATCAAGTTGTGACATATTTGTTGATAGTGAGTATTGATTTCACATCTAAAACCCTATTTTGTGGCAGAGTCTTGTTCACAAACAAGAGTAAAAGGTATCATGAGAGTGACAAGTTGATCGTTGCAGTACAGATCATCACGGTAAAGCAGGTGTTCTGGGCCAAAAACAAAGCTGTGGTCAACTTCATTTCCTCCATTGTTTTGGTCATCAGCCCTGGATGGTGACAAGAAAAATGAGATTGTGAATACAGGCTCCCGTCATGGGATCGCAGGACTCTTTTCGAAGGACATGAGGAATTCAGGTGTCTGGAATACTGCTGTTTTTTTAGAGTAGCTGGTTTGGGTGCTGTGAGGTCTGATTAAGACGCCTTCTTGAAAGATTTACTGCAGGTATCTAAAACTCAGACAAGACCCCAGGAGACCAAGAACATGCTGGAAAGATTTTTATTTATTTATTTGTATTATGGTGACCTCAACAAGCTTGGTGATGCATGACAAGGAGGAAGGACTCCTGGGCCAAGCTGATTCAGCTGCCACAGTTTAAAGGAACCAGTAGGTTGCCGAATGGTTGCTGCCCATGTCACAAGACCAACAATGCTGTCTATTAGCTGTAAAAAAATGACTCAAAAACAAAGCATATTGGCTCTTTTTGCTGCCTTTTTCAATGTTGCTAGACCGTTGTACTAGGAACTTGGACCAATCACAGGGCAGCTATTCTGGTACCTTGCTCTCAAGATGGCAGCGCCCTGTGTTTACTTGTTAGTGGTACTGTTACACTTAAAAATTACATGATTGTTACACAAAGGTAGACAAATTG
>JAQNCA010100746.1:0-21137 GCA_029783725.1 Acanthurus tractus | reverse complement strand
GTCTGTAGTTGGCTAAGACCCCAGGATCAAGAGTTGGCTTTTTAAGAAGAGGTTTAATAACAGCTACTTTAAAAGACCAGGGTACATATCCTGTTGATAAGGAAAGGTTTATTATACTTAGTAGGAAAGTTTCAACTAAGGGCAAACTCTCTTTAAGCAGCCTTGTTGGAGTGGGATCTAGGAGACAAGTGAATGGTTTGGGAGAAGAGATAGTCGTAGTTAATTGTGGAAAGTCAATAGCAGAAAAGCAGCTTAAATATACATCTCCTTTTACAGCTACTTTTCGAGGTTTCCAAATTAGGGAGTAAATTGATGCCAGGGGAGGGCATACGGTGAAAGATTTTGTCTCTTATAACCATAATTTTATCATTAAAGAAGGTCAGAAAGTGATTACTGTTGAGTGATAAAGGAATACTAGGTTCTATAGAGTTATGACTCTGTCAGCCTGGCTACAGTGCTGAAAAGAAACCTGGGGTTGTTCTTGTTAACCTCTACTAATGTTGAATAATAGGCTGCTCTGGCAGTGCAAAGGGCTTTCTTATATGCTTTAATATTATCTTGCCATGCTAATCGGGATTCTTCCAATTGGTGGAATGCCATATTCTTTCCAATTTACGCGAAGCCTTCTTTAACTTTTGTGTTTCATTGTTATACCACGGAGCTAGTTTCTTTTGTTTTATTAGCTTCCTTTTCAGAGGAGCAATCGAATCGAGCGTCATACGCAAGGAACCTGCAGCACTATCTACCACATCATCAATTTGGGAGGAATAGAGGGGAACATGGGAGTCACCATTAATGTTAAGGTGTGACATGGAATTTAGGGCCAGAGGAATTGTTTCCCTAAATTTAGCTACAGCAGTTTCAGAAAGGCATCTAGCATAGAAATATTTGGTGACTGGTATGTAATCCAATAATAAGAATTCAAATGTTATTAAGAAATGGTCTGATAAAACAGGATTCTGAGGATATACTATCAGGTGTTCAATTTCAATGCCATAAGTTAGAACAAGGTCAAGGGTGTGATTAACATATCAGAGTGAGGCCAGGTAGATCCACACAAGAGTTTGAGATGTTTTGATTCAACCAGGTTTCAGTGAAGCAGACGGGGCTGCACTCGGGGTATATTTTCCATGTTATTTTTTTCAGTTTTTTTGCAGCTACCCCACAACACACTAATCACCATCAGAATCACTATCATCCAGCATTATTTACTTTCATTCATCATTTGTATATTGTCAATAAACTGTTACATGAATTGTTGATGGTGTGGTCCTTGCCAGTGAACTGTATAATTTTCTTCTTTATCTTAAATAAAAAGCTGGTTAGCATTATCAATTTGAGCATTCATGCCTGAACAGACAAATAAAACTTTTTTTTGTCGTTGACTAACCACAACTGTACTTTCAAAAATTTTAGAATGGAACATGGACAAATATTTCCAATGTCAGTGTCATGATTGAATTGATCTTTCCATCACACCATTTATATCTATGTCTGACGCATTCCACTACAAATCTCTGTCGAATGCACAGTACACAACAGCAGTAAACATTGAGCACCAGGAATTAAATATAAATACCTTTTATATATAGACCTTTGGTCTATTTTTGCACTTTGCATCTCATTGTTTCTCCTTTTACAGTGAATCCAGTGTCTGCCAGGTGAGAGCGACAGTCATGCTATATGATGATGCCAACAAGCGATGGGTGCCAGCAGGATCTGAAAGTCCTTCATTAAGCCGCATCCAGATCTATCACAACCCTGGGGCCAACACCTTCAGAGTGGTGGGTCGCAAACTGCAGGCCGACCAGCAGGTAAAAGATATGCATACACAGATGCAATCAAACAGGCAATCACCCTCACAGCACTGTGGCTCTGTGAATCACTTATGACCACCAAACAAGCCTGCTCCAGGGCAGGCTAACTGTTGAGCTTAGTTCAGCTGTCTGTTATGTAATGTCCAACAGGCAGAAAAAGAGTCCCAACTGAAATGTACTAACATCACTCATGTCATCCAATATTGGTATGAAAAGAACATGCATGGACTTGGATAAGTTCAGGCTGGTTTCTTGGGCCTGGCTCTAAGCTTTATGCCATATTGCTGCTCAGCTCATGCCTGCTGTCAATGATGTCCAACTCTCTTGCTTTCTTTTTTCTTTTTTTGTTTAATGGAGGGCACTGTGGCAACCCAGTCTTCTTGTTCTCCTGACTAAAGGCTTTAAAGGCGTATTTCTGCCACCAGCAGCACCAATAGGTCAGCTGTATAACTCAACTGAATGCTCTGTCATTGAATTTCCTGTCCTAATTGCTGACACTGTGGCTTGATCAAATTCAAACACCATTTCATAAATGTACCTGCATTTGGCCAGTGGTGGGTGCTAATCTCTTGCCTTGGCCTCAACTCAGACACCAAAAAGCAGTCTTACAGTGGAAGACCCCGTAATATCAAATGTCAAAAAAGTTGCATTAAATCCAAAGTGTGACCAGGACCATGCTAGTGGTTTCCCTTGACATTTGTTGACTTTGTGCATTGTAAATTTGTCCCCTGAGTCAGAAAGTTATTGTGAGCACTACTGTGGAGTTTTGAGGTGTCCGAGAGACAAAATTTGGTGCAGGCAAACTGAACAGTAGCTCAATGGCAATTTGGTTTTTCACCATGATAATACGTACACTACAGTGACAAGCAAGTTTCTTGCCCACATTAACATGGTCATTCTTCCTACTAGATTTACAGAGGCAGCATAAATAAGCAAATCAAAAGCAGGCATAGGATGAAAATCATAGACATAACATAGACAAAAAGAAATGAAGAAGGAGCTCAACACCAACAACACCAAAAATATATGGCAAGCAACCCCAAAAATTGCAGGCTACTCACACAGGAGTCTCCCCAGCTCATCTTATGCTTGCTTTAATCTTGTTGACAAAGACCCACCCTTGAAATTTATTTCAACTCTAGAGGACTGGTCACTGTCAGTATTCACAGCAAAGTAAAAGAAATCCTGCTGCTGGGATTAGATATGCATGGCCCAAGACAGAAAGACTGTGGAGGGTGTCTGAAACTGCCCTTAATGTAATTGTTACCCATTTAAGGAGAATTAGAAATTTAGCTTAGCTAAGTGTTTTCTCTGAGCAGTGCCTCGAAGGACATTCATGACTGTACCCACTCACCTACCACTGCCATAAGGAAAGAGATGCAATACTATCCACTGCCATAAGTCCAGCCTACAGGGTAGCTTTTTTTCCCTCAGGCTTTGAGACATCCTTTACACTCAAATATGAATATTATTGTTATTTTTATATTAAAAAAAATCACCAATCCATTTCTATATTTTTCTTTTTCATTAGTGGCATCAAGGATAATGCAAAATGCAAAATGCATCTTATATAATTATATCTTATAAAGTTCGTTAGTTAGAAGGAATTTCTCCCCCTGGTCTCTCCTCCCTTAGAGTGTAACCCCCAGGGCCTTTTCGTTGTTTGATGCCTCTCCATCTGTCACTGTACTTCTTCGAATTTAAATTGTGCAAAGTTGATGCCTCAGCCACAAAGTCCCTTTGTTATAATCAGAGTCGTGTTTTGTAGATATTTGTACAGATTTTCACCATCTGTCCTCACCATTGCAACCAAGGTCGAGGGCACTCATGGCACCAATAGACATTCAGTGACATATTCCTAACTTTGGTAAGAAATACTGTCACCTCCAAGAGAACAGAGCTTACATATGAATAAAAAATTAGAATAAATTTGAATCATCTCATGTTGTTTACATTGCTTTGAATTAAATTGCATTGCATATGTGTTCATTACTTAATTAACCCCAAAGTCTTAAATCCTCAGTACAGTCACTATCCTGTGAATCCTATTTATGACAGGTGGTGATCAACTGTCTAATCACCAAAGGAATGAAATATAATCAAGCAACACCAAATTTCCACCAGTGGCGGGACGTCAAACAGGTGTGGGGGCTAAACTTTGGCAGTAAAGATGATGCTGCTCTTTTTGCCAGCTCCATGATGCATGCATTAGAGGTTCTCAGCACACCGGCAGGCGCAGGTAAACACAGCAATAAATTAGTGCACATCAGATCCAGATCAAAGAGTGTGGAGTGTTTCTCTCTGAATCATATTGTGAGCTTTAATAGTGCTTACATTTTAAAAGTGTAAGTGGTAGGTACTAATTGAAATAATCAATGGTTTGTGACAAATGAAAGTGATCTCAACCAATTATGTCAACTTAAATCTGATATGCCCACACGAAACTTTTAACACCAAAAGTAGGACTAGTGCATATAAACTTGACAACTCAATTTATAATGTACACTATGAATGTGTAGGGATGGTATTGAATAGGCCACATTATTCAAGACTACACTATCAATTAGCTCCAATCTTTACAGCTTTGCTATTGGTTAGCAGTCATGTTTTTTTTTTTTAATTTGCTAGATAAACATTTTATTGCTCATTAATCTCGCAAACTCTGTCAAATATTTGTCTGATATTTCCACTTTTGTCATAGAGGACAAATCTGGCTTTCTCTCTTAGCAGTTCACCCTGCCTCCTTAAAAAAACACTGCAGTTTCTTTTTTCTTTTTAACTGAGTCTTTATCTGTTTTATATGTCAGGCTGAAAAAAGTAAAAATTTAAATGTTTTGTTGAGAAAACAATGTTGTTGCATAATGAGGAAATGAAACAATTTACGTTCTTAATTTGTTCAAGCAGTTTTTCTCCCTAAAGAAAATAAGAAGAAGAATACCATTAAAGTATGGGATTGATAAGCAGTATTGGGAGTAGTAGTACTGTTAAAATCTTAGCGATACCCATCCCCATATGTTCTACTAAAATCAGGCATGTTGAGGGTGGGTTTTGGTCAGTTTTCTCTGGACTACAACCATGCTTATAACTTGCTATTAGTGTTTTTAGTACATACTCTGGGCTCAGTGGACCACACCAGCTAATTACAACTAACAATAATATTTTTGCTTAGGCCCAGCTCGGAATGAGCCCTCTGCCCAGGAGCTTGAACACCAGAGAAGGTACTGTTCATGACAAATGATACTAAGGCTGACTAATGCTTGTGTTTTTAGTATCAATTTAAATATATTATTGATTATGATTGTGAATAACATTTGTAATGGTAAAAACACACCTCTGCTTGCAATGCAAAAAAACAAAACAATGATGAGCTTATTGTTGCATTTGAGAGGCTAGAATCTGTTTGTTTTTATGTTTTATACTTGACTTGTTGACTATTTATCAATTCTTCAGTCAGTCTATCCTGACACTGTTACAAGTTTAACTAATCTCTGGAACAGTTAATCATAATTAGCCAATTGTTCTTTGCATTTCTTAATAAATCTTATGTCTAGACTAGAGCATCAGAGACAGGAACAGCAGGAGAGGGAGTGTTTGGAGAAAGAGAGGCAGGCTTCCATTGCTGCATCTGCTCCTCCAATCCCACCAGCCATCCCACCAGCACCCCCACCACCTCCCAGCATACCACCATCCTCAGGAGCATGCCCACCTGCACCTCCACCACCTCCCCCAGGGGGCATGGTCCCGGCTGCCCCTCCTCCACCCCCTGCTGGAGGTAGTGGAGGTGGTGCAGGAAGTGGAGGGGGAAGTGATCTGGCTGCCGCTCTGTCTGGAGCTAAATTGCGCAAAACTGTTAAGGTAAATGTAATAGAGGCATTTTGTTATTTATACTTAACTAATGCAATTACTCTGATGCACACTTGTTCTACTGCAGTGGTTCTCATTTTTTTCTAAAATGCCTCTCTTTAAAAGCTGAAAAGATTTACACACCCTCCAGACAAAAACTTGCACCGTCATTTCCAGTTTCAATGGAAAAATATAGAAACAAAGGATCTACTTTGGTGAAATAAGGGTTAGCAAGATAGCATAATCAATCTCTTTTATAGTTTACTTTTTTAATTAAAAAATATATTCATGAACCTCCATATTTTTCACCTGATAATCCACACTTCACCTGCAGTGGCTCTATGCCCAGTTTGAAGATCTTTTTAAGAACTAGTTGTACAAACTAGTATAAAAAGTTGAATCTTGGTACAAAAAATTAATGATTTTGTTGTCATTGTTCCCCAAAAATGACTAAGCTGTTCAAAATAGCTCTGAACACGGTGACTGGAAGTGTTCATCTCTTACTTTTATCCAGGATGAGGGAAAATCAGCCCCAGCCTCAAAACCAGCATCCTCA
Organism: Acanthurus tractus; assembly: GCA_029783725.1. Lineage (NCBI taxonomy): Eukaryota > Metazoa > Chordata > Actinopteri > Acanthuriformes > Acanthuridae > Acanthurus > Acanthurus tractus. Next base: position 14,921 of record JAQNCA010100746.1, on the reverse strand, counting down.
TCTTGTGGAAGTGGAGGAGGCAATCTAATGGGAGAAATGAGTGCCATCCTTGCTAGGAGGTAAGTTATTGCTTTAGAGACAACTAAGACAAGTATGTCTGTGATGATCTGATATTATTAACTGTCTACAATACAACTATTTTATATAGGAGACAAGCTGCTAATAATCCTGCTGTAGAAAAGACAGAGCCTAAAAATGTAAGTCTCCTGTTGGTGGATTCAAGATTACTGGATTTCCCTCTTATTATTCTCTGATATTTTTTGAGTTACAAAACCAATGGAGGTATGAGTGGATGATAACTTTGGAATGTCTTAACATGACAACAGGATGATTCTGATTCCTCAATATCTAAATTCTCAGGGCAAGGGGGTGAGTAATACTACTTCTGCTACTTTGAATTGGTTTTCACTGCATTAGGATCTTCCTTCTTCCTTGTCCTTTATGTAAGCAATTTTTTTAACACAAGAAAACTTGCAGCTTAATTTCATAGTCTCAATTTTCTTGATTTTAGAAAATACAGTGTAAAATACATTTTAGATGTCACCAAACTCTCCTTCTTCTCATCACAACATTGAATGCCTTTGGGAAGTAAAACACACTTAGGGGTAAAATAAATGTGAACTACAAAAAACAAAAAGAAATGATCCTTTTGCTGTATACTTAAATAATGCATGCTGTGTGATCATAATTCACTAGAAATCGATGGAAAACCCAAGGAAAAATCTGCCACCATGCCAAGGTAATTACACGATCCTTCACTTTGTTTGATCATTATGTTAAAATTTCTTTTCACATACAACTAACTTTTCTTTTTTTTCATTTTGCAGTGGGCCCAAATCCTTTACCAACAAACAAGGGTACTCTAGCTCAAGTCTCAGCTCTATTCATCCCTCCTCTAATTCAGTGCCCAGGTATCTGCCTTCCCTCTCTGTTCAGCAGCCACCAAGTTTTTCCACTATCCCAAAATAAATTTTCTTAATAGTGACAAAATATATCAATGTCATTGTCATAGAGTCAAAATTAAAGTTACAAATGCAAAATGATAATTGCTACCATTAATTAACTGACTTCAAGTCCACCCAAGTGTGTGAAACTTATTTCAGTGTGCTTAGCCAGGTTAAAGACGGAGTTCACAAAAGCAAGCATTTCATTTAACAGCAGTGCATCAAAGTTATAAGTCAGGTGGTGCTCCTGTACCCAATGTTTACATTTAGCACCGGCCAGACACACACTGGTGGCACTGCTCAGCTAATGACCTGGACTCCAGTGCTGCCGCTTAAATTGTGCTATGCTCAGTTTTTATTTGTGTTTAGCCTTGGTTTTGGCTGTCCCATGTTTCACCTTGAGCTTTCAGTGTTACTGACTACCTATTCATGGGTCGTGAAGATCCAGTGTGCCAGCTAGCTGCTGCTGTGCCAGCTGCTTACCATGCCAAGGGCCAGCCACTCTTTGAGACTGTTTGTGGACTATGCTTAACCATCGCTATCAACCACTGTTCATGTTGATTTTATTTTTGGTAGTTTGTGAACTACTATGCAAGAGTTGGCCCAAACCATCAGCGCGGATGAAAGTGCACCTTGTGTAATCCAGGTGCGCCTTGCTTGCTCTCGAGCCCAAAGGAGACACTCCCAGACAACCTATGGGACGATTAAGGGAAAGATGGCAGGAGGCCTACACTGCCACCAGCAAAAAGGGGGCAGGCCAGGCTTTGTTAGACAATGGCTCTGTTGAAGAGGTAAAAGATCACAGATGCCCTCCACAATTAACAACATGAGGTCACTGCGCAATTAAATTGGTGAGCTTTACACAAATAGAAGGTACTGCTACAAGTACAAAGACTTGTCTATCATGGTTTTTATAGAGTCTTGGCTCTGCCAGTACATTCCAGACTTAAGAATAAGAGAGAACGAACTCTTCAGAATTAAAAAAGAGGGTATGTGTGACTGTATGTTAAAAGATACATCTTGCAGATGCGCTGGTACACATCATCAGTAATGTAACCTGGGGTCATTGGGTGTTTTGGGTCTTTCAACATCAGACACCCTCGCCCAGGCAGCCCAACCGGGGTTGATAAGAATCCGGCCTGTGTCCTAGCAGCATTTGCCCAAGGATCTTCCCTGTTGATCCATTGCCACCCTGTGGCTTTCTCTGTGGCTTCAGTTGCAGCCCTGATGGCCTTCCTATTTGCCTCCCCGGTGAGGCCCAGCACTGTGAGCACTTTGCAGAGGGACCACCCTGCAAATCCCTGGCAGCCCACCTCCAGAGGTTCACAATGAGTTTTCCAGCCTTGCCTCCTGCTCTCGTCCACCAGCTCCTTGTGCTTAGCACGCTTCCTCTCATTTGCCTCCTCCATATGCTCTTCCCAAGGCACTGTGAGCTCCAGAATGATCAGTTGCTTGATGGAATCTGACACAACGATCATGTCTAGTTAGAGTCGTGTAGGTGTTATCCTGGCTGGGAACTTTAGCTGTTTGCCAAGGTCCACTTCCAGTCGCCAGTCAGCAGCAGAGGTGAGGAGGCCTAGCTTAGCCCGTGATTGTACGTTGGGCTTCTCTCCAGCTCTGTGGAACCTGATGGTCTTTGGCTTGTGGTGGCCCTTGATGGTGTTGATGGCTGTGGCTATGCTGTCAGCAACTGCCCTAAGCACCTGGTCATGGCGCCAACAATAGCATCCGTCTCCAAGGGCTTTTGGGCAGCTCCTGAGAAGGTGTTCCAAGGATCCCTGTCCTAGACACTGGGGACAGGATGATGTCTCTGCTTTGCCCCAGATGTGGAGGTTGGCTGGACTTGGTAGGATGTCCTTAACAGCCTGGAATAAGAACCTGATGTGGTGGAAGTCTGCCTTCCAGATGTTGACCCAGGTGACCTTGCGCTGCAGAACATTCTCTCAATTAGTCCATGCTCCTTGTTGCCCCATTTCCACCGTCCTGCTGGCTTGTTCTTCCTCCACACCTGCCTGCACTTCCTCACGGATGAGATGTTGTCTCTCTTTGCCCTTGGCCTTGTCCACTCTGTTTGCTGGGAAGTAGCCAATTCCCGTGCACCCTGAAGCTATGGACCCCACCATTGTCTTCTGCCTCCGCTGTGACTCAGCCACCTCCAGAGCTTTGTCTGCCCACCATTTCTTGCCTGGTCACACCTGAATGCCAGCTGATGCCACCTTTGGATCCCTGGATTCACTGTACTGCAGGGCTTCCCTTGTCCTGGACACCATGAATTCTTAAGCAAGGCTGCTGCAGGATGTTACTGGTGCCATACAGGGCAGAGTTATTCAGACTTTGTGGTAGAGCAAGCCATCTACGCAGGTAGCTGCTGATGTTTCTCTCCAAGGCCACGATGGTTGTTATGGTTACTGAGTACACTAGCAGAGGCCAGAGGATCCGGGCAGGATGGAATGTTGGTAAATCCAGGCTTTGAACCTCCCTGGCAGACCTGATTTGTAAGCCCGATTCAGCCAGTCCTCAAGCTCTTTGCAAGTTTTCTGGATGGACACAGCAATTTTGAGGCTGTAGTCAAAGTACTTCCCGAGGCTCTAAACTGGCTGCTCTGTGATGGATGGGATGGCAGCTTCAGAAAGTGAGATTTGTCCACTACTTTTCCCCTTTTGAGCACTAGAGACCTTGATTTTGCTGGCTTAAAGCTCATCCTTGCCCAGGTGATGAGCCTCTCTAGGCCTTGGGGAATCCATCTGCTGCCCGGGACGGATGTGGTGGTGACAGTCAGGTTGTCCATGAAGGCTCTTATTGGGGGCTGATGTACTCCTGATTTTGTCAAGGGTCCCCTGCACTCCACCTCTGCTGACTTGACAATCATGTTCACGGCAAGGGCAAAAAGTGTGACTGAGATGGTGCAGCCTGTTATTATGCCTTTCTCAAGTCGGCGCCAGTCTGATGTTACTCCAGTGGTGACTCTTAGCATAAAATTGTTGTTGTAATCCAAAATAAGGTCTGTGACTTTGCTGGGAAAATTATGCCGTTGAAGGGCAAGCTCAAAGAGCTTGTGCGGTATGGAGCCATACGTATTGGCGAGGTCCAGCAAGAGTACACTCAGATCCCCTTTCCCCTCATGGGCCTCCCTGATGAGTTGTGTCACCACACCTGTGTGTTCCAAACAACTGGGCACTCCAGGGATCCCACCCTTCTGAACAGAGGTGTCGATGAAGCTGTTCATCAGAAAGAGCTCTGTTAGTCATCATGACAAGATTGAAGAAAACCTTGCCTTCGATGCTTAGCAGTGAGATGGATCTAAACTGACTGATATCCTTGGATTAAAAAAGAGGAGCGGGTATATGTGACTATCTAAGTAACAACTGGTGAAAACAATATATTGTCAGAGAAACAATACCCACGTTGGCCCAGCACTGCAAATGATTTGCATTTCCATTACAGCAGGACTTCCCCCTTGTGGGTGTGTTTTTAATGACTTGCTTTGAGTCAATGAGGTTTAAAAGCAGGGGTGTAGTGCCATTTTTATAGACAGGAACTTGCATGTAATCACATCTTTACATTGACTTGAAATGTAATTCACTTGCATAAAAATTTTTACTGGTGTGAACACACAGTAATACTTGTTTTAATGTTGTTAGCACATAGTCAAGTGGGATGTATTTGGCCTTGACAAAAACAACAGAAAACTCCAATTAAAGATGGAATTGTCCACGATTTATCTGATTTAAAGTACTTTGCAGAACACACACTACTCAAAGCACTCTGACATATGCACTCAATGCACTCACAATGCTGCAGAAACCATTTTTCACCATTTTTCTTTTTTTGGGTGTGTTCACCTGTCCACAATCACACAAAAACTCTCCTTGATCTTGGACTGCATGGTCCCACTATCTCCCAGCTTCTGCATAATTGGCAATTTAACTGTAACTGACGTTCCAAGCATTCGATCCCAATCCATACTAACAGTTCTCACCATTGCCAAGAAAACACTGTAAGTTAACTGGAAAGATAAGAATCCTCCTTAAAAAAATATCTGCTGCATGAAAGAACTAATTGACATCGACCATGTACAAATGTAACAGCTCCAGAAAATAATATTATCTCTGCTAATGTGGTATTCCCTAATTGTGTTGCTAATGACACTGGCATTCTTCTCATTAAAGAAGAGTATGGTGGTTTCCAAGATTTCTTCCATCGCTCCTCTGTCCCCTTTCCTTCCCTCTCCCCCTCTCTCTCCCTCCTCCTCCTCCTTTGTTCTCCATGGATCATCATACTGAGCAGCAGATATTGCAAACAATGGAGTAAGTGAAGGTTGAAGAGGGGATGCCAGACTGGTATTTTAGTAAGGCTAAGGCAAGCCCCTCACAAACCACCACTGCCCAACCTCTTCATTGCCAACGCCAGGTGCTTTCCAACAAAATTGATGAGCTGAGACTTGGTCTATGTGCAGACATATATTCTGAATAACTGTGTGATGGTCATTACAGATATGTGGCTTGACTCAGAAGTAGCAGATGCAGCTATTTGAGGTAGCAGGCCACATAAGCCACTACAGTGACAGACAGATACATAAGATATATCATGTAATGTAGTATGGGAGACAAAAAACAAAGAATATGATTTTTTTTAAAAAAACAGAAAACTTTTCCTTGTAGTTTACTCAATAGAGACAGTAGCCAATTTAGTTTTAACTGACCAGCAAAAGTCAGAGCAAGAAAACATCTTTATATTCGAGGAATTAAATGCTTGGTTGAATGGTTGGTTGAATTCCCAGCCATTATTCAGACAAATAATTCATCACAGCTTAGACCATGTTTTCCGTACCTTTTCCATTACTCACTTTTTCAACAATTTGTACACTTTTCAACTTCTTTCTATATTTTTCATTTTCTTGTCAAGCCAGTAACTTCATTTTAGTCCTATAATGTTCTATGTTGTTTTTTAAAAAAAAAAAGCTAATTTATAATTGCACCCTTAACAGCTCTTGATAGCTTTACATCTTTTTCTACATATAGTTTAGCATGATCTTTTAACAAACCTTAAAAGATTCCCCATCTTTCATAGATAAGTGATGTCATCAACTGTTTAGGACACCTTTTAATATAGAGTATTCACATATTAACTTCTTTAGATATTGCTTCTTTGATATTTACTGTTTTTGACTGTGATCATTCCGAGTCCCTCGTTTTTTCACTCCTCTAAGATTTTCAAAATATTGATTTTTTTTTAGGATTAAGGTGGTAAAAAAGGACTCAGAGGGTTCAGGAAGTGATACTGATTTGGAACAAATCAAACAGGTTGGTTGGACCATTTTTATGTGCACAAAAATAATATCCTACAACTTGAATATAACAGCAAGGCTATTTTCTCTTTTAATTGAAGGGCGATTACCTCTGTTTAACAAAAACGATGATATTTACCTGTCTGTTGCCAAAGGATTATTGTTGCTTTAGTTAATAATAAGCAGAGATGCAAAAAGAAAAAAGAAAAACAATAGATTCATATGTGTTTTTATTTAATCATGCTTTACATGAGCCAAGGAGTAAAGTAATCAAAAATACAGTAATATGAACTACTGTTGCAAAGTAATAACTTTCTGTCCAGAAAGCCATCATTGTGTTAGGTTACCACATACAGAGGGGTTATTAAGAGGTCGTGGAGATTCTGACTGAAATACTAATTTTGAGGTGGGATTTTTCAAGTAAGAAAACATGAATCTTTGTGTTTTAAGGAAATTCTTGAAGAAATGAAAGGAGAACTTCAAAAAGTGAAGGATGAGATTATTAAAGGTGAGTTTCATTGTTTGCCTTTTGTTGTAACCTGAACACTTACCCAGGTTAGGATATTAAATGTTGAATTCATAAAACAGTAACATTTGAGGAATATTTTTTTGTTTAAACATTTATCTGTTTTTCTCCTGCAGCACTGGTCCAGGAACTGCAAAAAGTACAGCCAAAGGTTAATGAGTCCTGAAAGACTGAACAATGGGTTTACAATAAAAATGATGAATGGATGTGAATTTTTTACATTGCAATGCTCAATCAATTTATGAAAATTTATGCAATAATAATTGTCTGACATTTCTGTACCACAGTTGGCAGTTACTGCAGTCTCAAAACTTTAAAAACTTACTAGTCTCAAAACTTTTACTTGCATGTGAGAGAGGAGCATCGAATCTAATACAGAAATGTTTTTTTGCGCTCAAATGATTCACCTAATTTTTTTCACTTTTAATGGAAGAACCTACTTCATTTTTAACCTTACAACTTTCTCCTGTCCTGTTAAGTGTAGGCATATATATATTTATATAGCTTAATATTTATACATTACAAAAACAATGATGCATAACAGCCCATTATAAATACTACTGTATGAAGCAAGTCCAATGACAATAGAACAAAAATAAAGAAATTCTTTTTTGACTCTACCAAGGAAGTGGAGTTGGCCAGTTGATGCCCGGGCTGCCCCTTCTGCCTCTCAGTGACACCATGGGGCTTACCTTGAAACATAACACACATGCTGATGTCAGCTATGTAAATCAGCTGCTACTCCATAATACTGTAACAAATTTCCAAAAACAGATAGAAAACACAGATCATTTTCACCTTTGGGCTCATTTTCAGCCGGAAGATGGTCCCATCTTGATAGTGAGGTTAGGGTAAGACTACAGGTGGGATGGTAAACTTAGCCTTTTTCAACCCAGTTTTAATGCTAAAAGGATGTCAACATTATTACTTCATTATTACTTGCTGGGAGAGATACATGACAGGGTAAAACATATCATTTCCTGTTGCCAGTAGGTAGCGCTTTAACTATGATAAATTATTGACATGGTAGTTGGTCTCTGATAAAACATGTTAAGTGTCTTGCATATCAGACAATATAAATAAAGTTGTAAGCATTTTTTGTTTCATGATAAATTGCTCAGAATGGCTGCCACTCCACAGCCATGCTGTTTATCATCCATAAAAGTTTTGATAACTTTTCATCACAAAGGTCTCAGGAGTGAATAAAACAATTTCAAGTTCCTCTGATAAAATCTGTAGGAGGAGGTCAGTAAAATACAACATGTGGAAACTGCCTCAAAGTTCAAAAAATGCATGGTAAATTCAGAATGGCTGACTTCCTGATGTGTTAAGGGCATGGTTCTAAGAGGATTTTTTATACATCTTGACATGATACAATGGTTTACCAAATTTTGTACAGTTGGAAGAAATGTACTGTAAAGGCTACTTTGTTTAAATTCTGTTGAGGGTGCACTCTAGGTGCTCAGGTCATAGTTAAACCTGCAAGCAGCGTACAGGAGGCCCTTGCACCCTTGCGCCTGTTGAGGAGAACTGCAGTCACCCCAGATATACAGAGTACTCCCATGACACATTCCCATATATAGAGAGTTATGTGCACAAGAATTTAATGTAAATCCAATCCTTATTGCCATACAGGCTTTGCTTGCGGTAGCCACCATGGGACCCAATGTGTGTAACTCCTAACTGTCATGTCACTGTCCTTAGAATGCGATTCTTAATCAGCATGTATAATTTGGGACAGATGGGATGAGCAAAAGGGAAGTTATATCAATGTCCTTTGTCTCAGCAAAACATCAAATTTCACTGTGCAGCCACAATAATGTAATTTTATGTACAAGGACAGAAGTGGCAACTGTATCACTGTATTTTGGCTATCTCTTCAAATTTGAGGTGGTTTTGATCAACCCGCTAGGAGAAAAGTGTATAACATATAATTTCCTATGGCGGCAACAACACTCGGCACAAATCATTGACATGTTGTTGGGTTCAAGCTAGGAGTCTCAACACTCGTGATGTTTGGTCTGTATGTACACTGAAGTTTGAAGCATTTTTTTTATACACTGGTACAGACCTGATACACTTGTGTACCAGTTTTCTTGCAAGTTGGTGGCAATAGGAGCTGCTGTTTAAATGGTGTGGTCAAGCAATTTGGTTGCCCCTGTCATTGAAAACTGTAACACTCACCGTAGCTAATGTGCATGCGATATTTGGTGAATTTTTTTAAGCATGTTTAAGTTCCCAAAAAAGCAATTTATTTGGTAAATGGCTCTGACAAAAATGATAATTAACAGAGCAATTTTAATAGGCACCTTTCACCCTAATACTACCTTACATTCCAAGAGGGTCCTGCTGGGTTCGTTCTTGGGCCCTAATTATTTTTTTCTCACTTTTGTGGCTTAAAATTGACGCACAACTTAAATCTAGACTAATACCATATGTCACACAAGCAGCTAGTCCCAAGCCAGCCACTTCTCAGATCACCTAACCTTATAACATCAAGATCATAACTGCAGCTTGCATTAGCGTGTCACTTATTTAGTAGGTTTGCCAACAATAACGTGGAATTACACACACTGAAACATTCTCATTTTCTCAACACACCCAAGCATAGTTAAAATGGTAAACTTAAACAGCATAAAGATAAAAGTAGCCAGCCACATAGCCAAGAATAAGGTTACACTGTAAAAACAGCAAATAGTAGCTTAGTCATAAGACTCATCTGTCCTAGTATCATGAGTGTTCAACTTAAAGGTAGGCACAAGAGTTTTTGTCTTCAAACAGGAAAAGTTTATTTATCCTTATCCTTGCTGGTTGGCAGGCAAGCAACAATGTAGGTCACTGCCAGTGTTGGGACTAATGCAGTAACACCTTTACCTTTGGCAGTTACTTTTTAAGTTAAGTAACCCAATTACGGTTACTAAATGGCGCATTACTTCACTATTTTTGTGTATTTTGTTAAACAAATTCGTTTTTGCCCACCTGCAGTGTTCTCCTGTTCCACACATGGAGACACATTGTGGGTGTGTTTGCGTTAACCAAACTTGTGCAGTAATGGCGACTGATGGCAAGATGAGTTTCTTTACATGGACATATTCTCACTATGTCTCTTTAGTCGAGCATAAAGAAAAAAACATTTTAGTTAAATGTAAGCTGTGTCTTGGCTTGAAAAAAGTCTTATGCCTATTTAATACTATCTCTGCTATCCTTTCTACTAATAAATATAAGTTTGCAGTCTTTTGTTTGTGATGTGACTCAGTATTTCCAGTTTGTTCTGGCCTGACTTAAATAAATATTTAAAATGGCTCTGTCTTTGTGCAGTGTTTGTGTTTGTATAGACTATATTGCTTAGCAGAGTTCAGAGACATCAATGCAAACGAATGGAAACTGTCAAGTTGATCAACAATTTGTATTCTCCATACAGTTTAGTACTGAACTGAAATGAAGACGATTAAGTTATTAATGGGAGCATTTAAAAGAACATCTTTCTTTAAACATAAGTAACTAAAAAGTTACTTTTCAGCAATAAGAAGAGTAACTGAGTTACTCTTTGAATGAAGTAACTATTAATGGTACATAGATACTGTTTTTCAGTATATACAACACTGGTCTCATCCAAGGGGCAAACTCCCAGCTTCCGCATTGAAGCCGACCAGGAAGTACAAAAACTTGCAATTCCGTGACTGACGGCTTGAGGCTGGCTCCAAAAGGGAGCAAATTCCCATTGAAGCCCATGTTAAAATGGGCAACTTTAGAGCAGAAATAAACCTATTTACAGCCTGGTTCAAACAACGTTTTTTTATCTACATCTTCTCTATCATCTCATGAAAACTCTGAGGGGGGTGAAGTTTTTTGTAACTCCTTTGTTTATTTTATATTTAAACTTAAAATTCGGCGATTTTCCGTTGATTAACAGCCTGTTGACGAATAGCGGGGGACCGTTAGCTGAGTGGGTGCGCTGTCCGTCCGACGGGCCCCGCCTCTTTTCCCATATTTGGTGTTTCATCATTTAGGCGGGCTCTTGGCAGAGTCACACGCAGGTTAATGGCTTCGCCCAGGACGAGATTTCTGAGGCTTCACTTTCGTTGTGCAGAAACCAATGGGTGACGTCACGGAGGGTTTGTCCAGTGTTTTTTACAGTCAATGGTCTCATCACATTGCGTGTGAAGCAGTGTCTCTATGAGCGTGTGTGAGTGTGTGTGGTTGCATGTGTGGGGGTGTGTGCATGTGTGTGTGTGTGATATCTCATTGTCTCTTTTACTTTCTTACCATCTGTCGGTGTCTGTGTAGCCTAATTAGTGAAATTTGATGAGCTCAAAAAAGAAAGAAGGAAAAAAAAAGCCAGAGTCTGCAGCATGGCCCCAGCCAACGATGGCTGAAGATTGGCGGTTAGATGACCTCAGCCCTGTGCCGGGCTGGGATCCTGACCGAGGCCAGAGCCCGCAAAGCTCTCTAAAATGGGGAGGAAAAAAAATCTATTTTTAAAAAAAATATCTGTATTCAGATAGGTAGACTGGGACAAGAGAGTTCAGGTTTTAATTTTTTTTAAAGGTTCAGTGTGGTCTGAACACAAAAAGGCAGTAAAATCTCTGTTTTATATATTTTTATAAAATGAACAAGCTGAAGGTTTCGCAAATCTGTTACTGTATTTTTGATGTATAGGCTATTAACCGTGTCTTTATAATTGTTCAGATTTGAACAGCTTAAGTGTTTGGGTTTTCTGCAGAGACCAGGGAGTCATTGTGGTGTTATAGCCAAAAAAGCAGAGAAATGTTCCTTTAATGAATTTTCGCAAATTGAATAAAGGCGGCAGTCAGGCAGGCCAGCACGTAGCTGCATAGCTAGAAAGTGGAAATCAGCAAGTGAATCAAGTGCATTCTTGTGCTAAAATCAAAGTCCCTTCTCTTCAGCAAGCACCTGACATTAACAAGGATAAAGATAGGACTTGTTAACATGAGAAAATCATACAACATTGATTTTACTGAGAATTTAAAGGTGATAAACAGAAGAGCGTCTCACCTGTAAGTGTAACATTGCCTCAGTCACATGTTACCCTTCCTGACATTGATACCTTTCTATGATTCCCTTTCAAAGGTATACGTGATTTGTTCCTAATATGGGCTTATACTTAAAATGTGTTGATGTGATCTAACCCTGCAGCTCACTCAGCTGAGTGTGGAGAAATGATAAAGAAAATAACTTCAAGGCCTTTACTGTCATTGTTTACAATACTTTTAATTGAAAGTGTTGTGCTAGAGTGTCTAGCATGATCCATGTAGTTCAAAACCCTTCCATACTAAAACAAAGCTATTTTCATATATTAAATTGGCAAACTGACAACTTAACCAGAGCAAAAACATCTATAAACATGAACAATTTGTCAGCATTAACTGCATGACTGATCCCTACAACGGGAAAAACTTACCTACTCAAGTTGTGTGTCAGCACTTCACTGTACATTTCTCAGTTGTACCACTTTAAATTTTTACTTTTTCAATTTCTGTAAGAAACTTTTAAGTTTTAGATCACTTTTTTTTTCAGGCTTTTCACAACTTTATTGATAGAACAGCTGAAGAGTAGACAGGAAATAGGGCAAAGACAGGGGGGAGTGACATGCAGAAGGGGTCGGAGCTGGAGTCGAACTCGCGACCACTGTGTGGGGGACTTAGCCTGCCGTACATGGGCCGCTCACGCTACCGACTGAGCTAAATGGCAGCCCAAGTTTTAGATCACTTTTAATCAACTTCAAATCTGTTTGTCTGTCTGACATTCAAAGGGACTGCACAGCAACAGAGGGGAAAACAAAGATAGTTATCAGAGTAAGAAGATCACTCCTAAACAGTGCTTGGAGCTTAGAGAGTGATGCTCTGCTACAACCTTGTGGCCATATACCTACAGCACTGAAAGAGAAAACATAATTCTAGTTTAGCGCCACAAGATGGCAGCAGAGGATCAGTTATAAGCTTCAGTTGAAGGAAGACTCACAGAACCAACAGAGAGTAAACATTGTAGAAAACCTCCTGAAAAGTACCACAAACTTGATCAAATCTTACACAAAATATCTTACTCTACAAGGTTTTTCCGTCCTTTTTCCATTGGCATAGGTTTAAAAGCCGTCTGACTTATACTTTAGATTATAGGGGCCTGAGTTTGACTATATGCCTTCCTCTCCCATTGACTTGAATGGGACAAGACAGAGGAGCACTCCAACTTTGAGGGCTTCTAAAATCTAAACACTTCACAAAGTTTTAATTTTGAGAAGTCGTTTGGTTCAGCACTGTGTCCTCTGTCATCTATTAGCTTTTGAAGGCACTACCATTTACGGTTTTGGAGAAGATGTTTGTTTTAAAGGGAAATTTTGGCTGTAAGTTGCATTTTTCAAATGCAAATAGCTGAGTTCCTGTTGATTTTAGCCCAGGGGTGTCAGTGCGGGATTTTTCGGTCTTGATGAGTACAACAATAATTTCGTCCTGTCTCTCTATGACATTCCTGTGGGCCACAGTGGGCGTTTTAGTGTCCCTAGGTGACGCTTAAGAGCACATTTTTGGACTGGGGGGGTCAGTTTTTCCATTTTATCAACTTTTTTGCCATCCCTGATGTGTATGCCAAATTTGGTGAGTTTTTTAACATGTTTAGGGGTCAAATTAAGGTTCAAAGAACGCGCATAATAATAATAAGAAGAAGAAGAAAGAAACAGTGCAGAAACAATAGGGCTTTCGCAACGTTTTACGGTGCTCAGGCCCTAAAAAAAAAATAAGAAGGAAACAGTACAGATACATTAGGGCCTTTGCACCGCTAGGTGCTCGGGCCCTAATTAAAGCTGCAAGCAGCGTTGGACGTCATTCGCACCTCGCCACTGCCCGCCGGAGCCGACGCCATCCTGCTCCAGCCGACCGTTTGCGCTCTGTCCACACCGCAACCCAAGTGCAGAACGTGCCTTCTTTCTCTCATGCAGGCTGGCCAGCACATAACTGCACTCACTGCTTGAAAGTGGAAAGCAGGCAGTGAACTAAGTTCATACATGTGCTTAATCAAAGTCCCCTGTATTCATCAGTGACCTGACAGTGATTAAAAATGTAAACATATATGAATGTAAACATATACATGAAAATGTAACATTAGGGATGGGTATTGTTAGGATTTTTATGAATCCGATTCCGTTTCCGGTTCTGCTTATCGATTCCGGTTCCTAACGATTCCTTATTTCAATTCTAAAATAGTAAAAAAAATAGAAGGTCAATTGTTTATTTAACAAAAGTAACTTTATTCCATTACCTTTTAAGAAAATGGTAAACAAAGATAAAATCCTGTAATTACAAGATCCCGATCTCCTAATTACTAGATAAGGTGTCAGATTTTTTTTTTTATCCAGTGAATGCAATGTCCTTAAATATGGAGGCACATTGCATTGAAAAAAAAAATTAGACACCTCATCTCGTAATTACAGGATCCCAATCTCATAATTACGAGAAAAAATCTAGTAATTAAGAGATAAGGTTTCTAATTTTCATACGTAACAGACAGGTCCTGGCAGACACACAGCCATTGCAAAAAATGTTACAAGTGCGTTCAAGAATAGATAAGCAGAACTGAAAGTAAATATTTTTATGGGTACCGCTGTTTTTTGATTCGATTCTTACTCTGCACTGAATTTCGGTACCCAACTCTAGTGAACATATTCATGAATGTAAAAATATATATATACCCTTATGTATCGCTCTTAAACAGTGCTTGGAGATTAGAGAGTAATGCTCTGCTACCACCTTGTGGCCAGAGAGTTCGTCACATGACCAGCAGAGTGGGACAGAGTAGAAGGAAGCACAGAAATAAGAAAAGCATTGTAGAAAACCTCCTGAAAAGCGCTACAAACTTGAGATTTGTTCCTCTCATGGGCTTGTATTTGAAATGTGTTGATGTGATCTAACCCTGCAGCTCACTCAGCTGAGTTTGGAGAATTGATGAAGAAAATAACTTCAAGGCCTTGACTGTCATTGTTTACAATACTTTTAATTGAAAGTGTTGTGCTTCAATTTTAGAGTGTCTAGCATGATCCATGTAGTTCAAAATTCAATTCAATTTCAATTTTATTTATATAGCATCAGTTCACAACAAAGTTGTCTCAAGACACTTTACATATAGAGCATGTCAAGATCACACTCTATAAATA
>JAQNCA010100510.1:0-21191 GCA_029783725.1 Acanthurus tractus | reverse complement strand
AAAACTGGTTCTTCAGCTTCTCAGAGTAGCTCCTCTTAGCCACTCTGATCTCCTTATTCAGTGTGTTTCTGGCCTGCCTATACAGGACCCTGTCCCCACTCCTATAAGCCTCCTCCTTGGCCTGGCGGAGCTGACGCTGTCTGGCAGTGAACCATGGCTTGTTGTTGTTGAAAGTCCGGAATGTTTTTGTTGGAACACACATGTCCTCACAGAAACTAATGTATGATGTCACAGTGTCTGTCAGGTCGTCCAGGTTGCCGTTGGCAGCTTCGAAGACACTCCAGTCTGTGCAGTCAAAGCAGGCCTGTAGTTCCTGTTTTGCCTCATTGGTCCATTTCCTCACAGTCTTCACCACAGGCGTTGCAGATTTTAGCTTCTGCCTGTAAGTGGGGATGAGATGGAACTAACAGTGGTCAGAGTGACCCAAAGCTGCCCGGAGAACAGAGTGGTATGCTCTTTTAATAACTGTGTAGCAGTGGTCCAGTGTGTTGCTGCCTCTGGTGGGGCAACTGATGTGCTGTTTGTATTTTGGTAGTTAATGATTTAATCTCGCTCTGTTAAAGTCCCACATGACAATAAAGAGCGAGTCGGGGTGTTTCGCTTCAAAGCCGTTTAATTGTTCAGCGAGCGTTTGCAGTGCTTCACCCACGTTGGCTTGGGGGGGATATAAACTCCAACCATGATGAAGGAGGAAAACTCCAGCGGCGAATAAAACGGCTTACAATTAATGATAAAAGATTCTAGATTTGGGCTGCAGTGTTCAGACAGGACTGTGACAGATGTGCACCAACCTTCATTTATATAAAAGCATATTCCACCGCCCTTCTTTTTCCCAAGAGCTCCTTGATGCGGTCTGCGCGGTGGAGAGAGAAGCCCGGCAGGTGTAGTCCAGCGTCAGGTACGGCTTCGCTGAGCCAGGTTTCAGTGAAGCAAAGGGCTGAGGAAAATCCTAATTGTATTTGTTGAGGAGAAGCAGCTCGTCCGTATTATTAGGCAGGGAGCGGAGGTCCGCCAGGTGGATGGATGGGAGAGGTGCACGGAGGCCGCGCTGTCGGAGCTTGACGAGTGCATCGGCCTGCTTACCTCTTCTGCGTTTTCTCCACGTCCCGTACAGAGCTGCCGCTCCTCCAACCAAAAGTTCTAAAAAGCTCTCTGGATTTGTTAGAAATGGAGGAAAAGTGTCCGGAGAGGACTCCCTGATGGTTAGCAGGGTGTCTCTGCTGTAAGTAAGTGGGTTAGAGTACCCCCACTCACACAGAGCACATAATTTGTTTTGTTTGCCTCTGGAACAGTGACACAGCCACAAGGTTTCCCAGCTTTGGTTGGGCAAACTTTTTTGTGGAACACTGTCAAAGCAGTAATTAGGGGAAGACTGATCTCAATAATGGCAAATTTAAAAGGTCATGGAGTATTAGGGTCTTAAAACTCAGGTCCCCACATTATTTTACACACCAAACAAAGAAATCAGGGAGAGATTTAAGAGACAGTGGGAAGCAAAATCAATAAACTAATTTGGTGTGATACCCAGGATATCATAAATTATAGGAAATAAATTATAATAAAATTAATGAGAGGTTATGAGTGTCTAGTCTGTCTAGATTAAGTGGAAAAGAACATGCTAGTCAAGGCCATTTTGGTGGCATTGGGTGGAAACATTGCAATGGAAAAATCACAGGAGACTGTAGCCTTTTAACAGTCACTCCCATTCTCTTAGGTTTAAGCCAGGGCAAGTAGACAATGTGTTTGTGAGATGGAGGCATAGAGGGTCTACAGTTGTAGAAAGGCACCTATTCAAATCATTGGAAATGCTACAAAGAGAATTTGAGTTAGAAAAAGGAGACCTGATAAGAAATTTGTAGTTGAGACATTTCTGTGAAACAGAAGTCAAAGAAGTAATTACAACAGAGGATAAGTAATTGGAGTTTTCATAGCTGCATTAAAACAATCTCCCACAAGAATGGCCGCTAAACTGTGTGGAGCACTGCAGAAACAGATCAAGTGTAAGATATTGTATGTAAAGAAAAATGGGAAGCAGAATCGGTAATTGAATTGTTTGAGAGTGATTTATTTTTCTGTATGCAAGACTCGGTACACAACAACTAGCTCTAAAGGATGGAAGAACATGACACCCTTTTTTATTACATCATGTATTGGAAATCAGCACTGTTGGAGACTATATGGGCACTTGAATGCCAAATGACTTATATTTTTTGGTTATATCCAAAAGTAAAAATGTTCTGGGATAATGTACCCAAGACTTTAGAGCAGGGATGTCAAACTCGTGCCATGGAGTGCTGAGAGGCTGCAGGTTTTCTTTCCAACCAAAAACTCCACCAGCTGATTTCACTGATTAGTCCCTGCTCTCTGCTTGAAGGTGAGGTAATCAGTGAAATCAGTTGGAAACCTGTTTGGTTGGTAAGAAAACCTGCAGCCTCTTTGCCCTCCATGGCACGGGTTTGACATCCCTGCTTTAGAGCAAGCCTTGGGCTTTGGCATCCTGAGCAGTCCTCAAGTTCTTTACTTTGGCTTAACATCTAAAGACAATATTGGAATAGAGGACACTTGTTTAAAGTCCTAGCTCTTGTGGCTAAAAATGCCAACACAGGAAATGGGCTGAAAAGCGATCCTCCCAGGACAGGTCAATGGTTAGACATTATATAGGAAATATATTCTGAGGAAAAACTGACCCACTGTCTAAGGATATCTAAGTGCTGGAAGCAGAGACGCCAGCACATAACCGTTATTTTACAGTATTTGTACTGTGAAATGACTTCACAGCTTATTACTGTATTATATACAGTGCATTTCTGTATTTTTTCAATTTACAGTAAAGTACTGGTGTCTCTGCTGCAAGTACTTAAGTACTACTAACAGATGACAGAGGACACAATGCTAATCAAAAGTTATTTGAACCATTGTAATTGCTCGAATCGTTTGGATTTTAGAAGCCCTCAAAGTTGAAGTGCTCCTCTGTGTCCTCCCATTCAAGTCAATGGGCAAAAAAAGCACATGTGTTAAACTCAGGCCCCTACAGTCTAAAGTATTAATCTGATGGCTTTCAAACCTGTGCCAATGGAAAGAGGACAAAAAAACCTTCTAGAATATACTATTACTTTATCTTGTAGTTTCAATACTGTTGACCAATTTCACAGCCTATTACAGTAAAAATAAACTGCAGTACATTTCAGTGATTATTTTAATTTACAGTTACATTCTGGGGTAACTTTAAATTTTCTTGGTTTACTGTAGACAGGCATAATACAGTGACTCGGCGCTATAGAATATCAAAAATCTCAATATTCAATGCAATCAAAATCAAAGTTGTCCTGTGGTTAAAAGAGAAGTGCTTTAGCCTATGCTAAATAATCAATAAACAATTTACAAAGGATATAAATCACACAAATGTTTATTTAAACGGGCAGTGTCAGCATGAATACTGCTGATGTAAAATACAATAATAATAATAAAAAAAGAAACTAAAAGCTGTCCTGGAAAAACAAGCCAAAGAGATTATGAGTAGCAAAAAAAAAAAAAACAGCCAAATAGTTCTGCTGGCAGTAAACTAAAAATCTTAGATTGCATGTCGGAGACCTTACCAAACATGAAAACACAACAAAAGTTGTAACTGTTTCCATACTATTGTTGTATGTACAGTGTCTTATTTTGCCATCCAACTTTACCTTGGATCAAGCAACAACACTGAGGTGACTAATACAGAGGAAATAAATGTTTAAACTATCATGAATTATGTGAGGAATGCTTATGTGCTTACAAAAGGCAGTCTAAAGTATCTACAGTATCTAAATTTACTGCAATGTATTCTCTGCTGTCTGCAAATGTTTATCACTAAAAACATTTTGAATCAATGCATCAATAACAACATCTGTAAATCACACTTTTCCAAGATTTTGAAAATTTGTATTAAGATCATTGTGAAAATACGCATTCGTAAGAACTTATTGAACATATACATCAATTTCAACATTTGAGAAGAAAGTGTAGGTAGGCTGGTGTTTTTCTCACTTAAAATCGTCCTGTGAGGTTCATGTTTTACCTCTTAAAAAGAGGTCTCTGAGGTAGGCCCCTGTGACAGAGGCTTATGTTTTAACTTGTAAAATAGTATGGTGAAGCTTGTGCGTAGTTCTTATACAAGCTCTGTGAGGTAGGCTTGTGCTTTACAACAAGAGTCCTGTGAGACTTGTGTTTTACCTCTTAGAGGAGTTCTGTGGGGTAAGTACATGCTTATCTGCGTCTGAGCAGGTGTGAACAGTCCTGATTCAAAGAGGAATCTTCTCAGTAAGGGAGAGATGATGGTCACCATGCTGGTCGTTGTTCCTCTTCCTTTATTACATTGTTGCCACTCTAAAACAACCACAAACAAAATTAAAACTGCAAGCAGCGTTAGACAGGCCCTCACACCCCGCTGCCCCCCTCAGAGCCGGCGGCAGCATGCCCCAGACACAGCCGTCCACTTGCACTCAACCCACACCGTGACCCAAGCACCGTATATGCCTTCTTTGTCTCATGCAGGCAGGCCAGAACAGAAGTGCACACACTGCTTTAAAGTGGAAATCAGCCAGTGGATCAAATTAATCCATGTGCTAAATCAAAGTCCACTTTCTTAAACCATTACCTGACACTGATTCAAAATGGTAACATATAAAAGAAAAAAGAAATGCTCCCTTATGTATTTCTTAGCACACATGCCTCCACCTCTGTCATGTCTCCTTACTGTGCCTGTACACAGCCAGCAGGATGCTGCTCTCAGCAGCTTTTTCACATGAATATCACATGACCAGAGTGGGGCAGAGCAGAGGAGAGCACAGAAATAAGGAAAACATTTTAGAAAACCTCCTGAAAAGTACAACAAACTTGATCAAATCTTACACAAAATAAGGTATATGAGATTTGTTCCTCTCATGGACTTGGACTTGCAATGTGTTGATGTGATCTAACCTTGCAGCTCACTCAGCTGGGTTTGGAGAAATGTTGAAGAAAATAACTTAAAGGCTTTAAGGTCATTTTTTAAAGTGCTTTTATTTTAAAAGTGTTGTGCTTGAAAATTGAGAGTCTCAAGTATGATCCATGTAGCATGGTCAAAAGTGTTATTGATATGTAAACTGTGAGCATAAGAAGTTTACGCAAGGTGAGATGTGTTATTGTTAATCACAACAATGAGATCCAAATGAATGTTCATTGAGATTCATTGAGGTTCCTTGAAAAGGAACAACTTATTTGATACTGGTGTGAGATTTCATTTTCAAAATGTCAGGAGCATAACCCACATGAGCTAGTCAAAGTGTCATTGATGTGTATTGTCAAGTGCTATGAGTCTAGATTATGAGAAGCATGAGAAGTATCTACAGACAGGCATCAAATGTCCATTCCTTTCAAATGGCAGATCCACATTCATTAGACCTCAAGTGCCCTAATCAAAATTTGATTAACATGTATGCTGGCAGCTGTAGGGGTTGCCTTTCAGAATAAACTGCAACCAGACACAGAAACATGCTAGTTTAATTCAATTGACAAGGCAAGCAGACCCATACCTGTTTGAGTGTAGACCAATAAAACATAGTTATAGCTATAGACTTTGTTCAATTTTTAAATGAGTTCATGACTTGGATCTGTAACTCTGCAAGCAGTGTTGTTCACGACCTGGCACTCTGGCCCATCAAGGTAGGTCCTGTCATGACATGTGGTTAATTGATATATAGACCAAAAATCAATTTTGAAAGAGTTTAGGGTCATTTTTAGAAAAAATAAAAGCTTTTGTTTGAAAAAAGTTTTTGCCTTTTATTTTGAAAGCTGAAATGGACCTTGTGAGCAGGTCAAAGTGTGATGGACATGAGTACTGACAGTTATGAATTGATCTGACATGAATGCAGGTAGACAGAAGAAAAGTCCATATTCAATCCAATGGAGAAAGCATTCACACCCACTCTTGTTTGAGCTTCGACTGGGCCAACATAGTCGTAGCTATAGACTTCATTCAAATTTTAAATGAGTCACAAGACTTTGATCTCTAAATTTTGTGTTTACATGTTTTTGCTATCTTGTACTGTTCCTGAGTTATCACAGTTTTAGTTTCAGAGTTTTCTCTGCTCCTTCTTAGGTTTTATAATGTGTGTGTATTGCAGCCTGCTCTCCAGCTCAGAGCTGGTCATATGACCACCACACTGCTGCAGCAGCAGCAGAGGAGGGGGAGGACGGGGAATTAAGAATTAAGTTTATAAAACCTCCTAAAAAGTACCACAAACTTGATCAAATCTTACACAAAATATCATATTCCAGAAGATTTTTTTGTCCTCTTTCCATTAGCATAAGTTTGAATGCCGTCAGACTTATACTTTAGACTGTAGGGGCCTGAGTTTAACACATGTGCTTTTTTTGCCCATTGACTTGAATGGGAGGACACAGAGGAGCACTCCAACTTTGAGGGCTTCTAAAATTCAAACGATTCGAGCAATTACGATTCAAATAATTTTTGATAAGCATTGTGTCCTCTGTCATCTGTTAGCTTTTGAAGCTCGTACCATTTACACCTTCAGAAAAAATATTGTTTGTTCTGCATTTTCAAATGCAAATAGCTGAGAGCCTGTTGATTTAAGCCAAGGGGTGTGAATGCGTGATCTGTAGGTCTTGATGAGTACTAAAATGAGGCTTTTGTCCCGTCTCTCTTTGACATTCCTGTGGGCTGGACTGGGCATTTTTGTGTGCCTAGGTGGCGCTACAGAGCATATTTTTGGACTGAGGAGGTCATTTTTTCCATTTTAGCAAATTTTTTGCCAGTCCGTGCGTGCCAAATTTGGTGAGTTTTTTGCATGTTTAGGGGTCAAATTAAGCTTCAAAGAGTGCCACTAATAATAAGAAAGAAACACTAGAAATACAATAGGGCCTTGCACAGCTTTCGGTGCTCGGGCCCTTATAATAAGAAGAAAGAAACAGTATAGATACATTAGTGCCTAGCACCGTCTTCGGTGCTCGGGCCCAAATAATCAAAAATAACTCAGGGATGTACAATAATATTACATGCTTCTAAAGCTGGTAATATTAAAGTCTTTTATAAATTAGTGTTGTAGCGTCAGTCAGAATAACATGATAAATCAGAAACAAGATACCCTAGAGAGCTCACTGACCTATGTGAGGTCCTATTCATAGTCCATGACATTCTTCAGTAATGTGGAGACGTGTATTCAATGTGGCAGACTTCTCCTGGATCGTCATACCTGTTTTCTTGGAGATACCCTTCCCTCGGATGAATTTTGATCCTTCAGATTGACATAATGTACCGTTAAACAAAATACATTTGAAATGTCAAGATGTCAAGTTTTCTCAGTCCAATCATTACAAAAATCGCTACACCTCATGTAAAACAAGGATTAGCATAGCTTACTTGCATTAACTCAATGTTTAACAAATTTTGTTCAAACTCTACAGAATGTAAAATTCACCACAGCCATCTCTGTTAGCCATTTCTCTGTTTCATTATCCACCAACTCTAGTTTGCTTGTAATAATCCCTTAGCTCACTCTGCCAGATGTAAATATGTTCTAGCTCAAGGAACTGCTGTTCATCTCCTCCACCTTGTTGGCCTGGCCTGACTGTGCTATTGTGACTGCAAAACATTAACTGAGCAGCAGTTCTCACTTGTTCGAAGGAAGACCAGTATGCTAAGTTAACCAAAGCAAAATAAAAAAAAAACATCACCCGTCACAACGTTGCTATTGCTATTCAAATCTTAGCCTCACTGATACGTGCCATTGAAAATCACACACTCACTAGCTAGACAACTTGCTGAGCAACAGTTCGATTCCAAACATCGTTTTAGTTGTATTCTACTAGCAAAAAAATGAAGAGAAGTTGGTTTTTAATTACTGTGTTATCTGTAGATGCACAATCCGAGAGATGCAGAGGAAGCAGGACTTCTTGTTCATGTGTAGCAATGTCCCCAATGCTCTGGCAGGAGAACTTTCCTTCGCGAGTTTTGCACGCACCAAATTTAAAAAAATATTGTAGTTTACTTTTAATTTATCACATTAACATACTGTTGAATGCATCTGTGCTGTTCCTTCATGTTGAACATCCCACAATGTATTGCAAACTACAGTACAAAACAGTATTACAATAATACAATATCTTACTGTTGGAAATTGGCAGTAAATTAACAGCAATTACTTACAGTTTGCTGCAGAAAATACATAAAAATGCTGTGAATGGCCCAGGTAGACCTGTGATGTCTGGCAATGGCACCTTCACTGAATCATTGTCTAACTAAATTGACTATTTTATTAAACCTTTTTTACCTTCACTGCCTGCATATGTTTACTTCTAATGTACTCAACAAATTAAGCAACTGGGAAACATAGGCAGAGAGACTTTTTTGACACAATGGATGTGGAATCATTGTACACAACCATAGAACATGATCAGGGACTGGAAGCACTTAAATTTTTTTTATGTGCTTGACCGGATTTTGAAATGCCACCCAATGATTTTTTGCTGTCACTGACAGAATGGACTTTGACTAATAAAATTTAATTGTTTTTTCAGGACAATGTATCTAAACAGATGAAAGCGTGTACTAAGGGTACTTGTTAGAGGCCTTCTGCTGGTCTCTACCTGGGCAGATGGGAAGAAGATTTTGTATTTGATTGGAAAAGGAATAGTTTGTAACGCACATCATCTGGTGGGAACAGCACACTGATGATGTGTTTTTTGGTCTTGATCAGAGGCACAGTCACAAGCTTTGTAGCAAGAGGAACGTGACCAGTGAGATAATTTTGAGGACAGACCTGAGGACATGATAACACGCTTTCAGGAGCTAGGTTTAAAAATAATGCCCTACAAAAAGCATACATGAGAGCTAAACATATAGACAGACCAACATTACTAAAATGAAACCTTCCCAAAGAAGCTTAAAAAAGCCTGATCTTTGTCCCAATATTAAGTATAAAAGCAGAAAACACCAAGCAGATTATTAACAGAAACTGAGGTATTATCAAGAGTGACTATACACACAGTCAGATCTTCTCTAAACCTCCACTCATTAGTTTCAGGAGATGCCCCATGTTACAACACACGCTGTTACACAGTCATCTCTGACCTAACTCCAATCACATAGGCTTAATACCTAAAGGATGCCATGATGCCATAATGCCTACCAAAACTTTAATGGGCTTTTCATATCAGAGAGAGTTCAGCATCAACCATTTCATAAACTGCCTAGAACACATTCCTCAACTACATCCTTGAATGTCCTAGTTGCAAATTTTTTTTAAGTTGGCAGGATAAAAAGACAGCTACCAAACTATTTGGAAGAACACAAATATGCAATTACCACGGATAATGAGAATTATCCTATGGCTTATCATTATCAGGACTTTCGAAACATCAACCCAGCTACATTGTAAGCATTTGGCTGCAATTGCATCACACCCTCCATAAGAACAAGTGACAGACAAACAAAGCTACACCATCAAAATTATTTGAATTTCAAATTACAAGTTAATAGACACCAAACCTTAAATAAGGACCTCTATTTATACATTTTTTTGTTTTGTGTCCTATTATACTACTGTAACTGTTTTTTTCACTGTTTTTCTTAATTTGTTTTACCGTTTTGTCATTATATACCATTAATGAATATTTTTGGATTTTTTTTTACAAAGCCGTCCTTAAAACTTGAAATAGAAATTGAAGTGCATGCTCGGCACAAGTGGAATTTAGTTTATAAAGCAAAAGTTGAAGCATGAATTTTTGAAATAAAAAAGTTATCGTTGTTACTTTAGACTTTACTGTAAACTAAAAGCAGTTGTCTATGTAATATTTCCTTCTGTAATGGTGAGCTAACCCATAAAATAACCAAGTTTTTGGGGTATTAAATTACATTAGTACAACAGTATTATTACAAAACCATTTCAGGAATGTCCTTTTCACACCCAATCATTGTCAATCACCTATTACTAATTTAAATGTCTACAAGTGGATGTTTTCAAAAGGAGGCAGTCAAAACTATCCCGGTCTATCAGTAACCCTGTCAAAACTAGTTTGAAATGCGTTACTGTCATCAATGAGCTTAACTTAATAAAAATGATCAAATTAAATTGTAAAGAGTTATATTTTGTAATTGTACAGGTTTTAAAGAGTTTTAAAAAAAAACATTCTTTCACAGCTCATCTTGTTTCGGAATTAGAACTGAAATGTGCGCCTGTACATGCCTTTTGACACGTTGTATATTTTAGATTTTAGATGCCTGTCCACATCTTGCTAAGAGTGATTGCCCTGAGCAGTCAACAGCCTTGAGTCCTGCCTGCTTAGGTGCCTGCAAGACAGAAGAGGAGATGCATGGGGGTCATTTCCTGTATAAACTAGAGACACCAACAGAAGCCCAGAGGAAGGAAAATCAAAACAATGATTTGTCTGTCAGGCAGATCCAAGACTTTTTGGAGCCACAGATGGAAGTAAATATGGACTCCTATATGCTTCCCTCAAAAATACTGCTGCGATATGCTCCACTTCTAGACATTGTTCGGCCCACGTGCAGGAGATCTAACTGCTTTACCAAAGGGTGAGTGCAGTAAATGTCTTCATGAGCAATTATCTTTGTCAATCTTCATAGCATTTTAAATGTTTGAATTTATGTTATTTAAGAGGTTTGTTAAGTCAAACAGAGATACAGTCGAAATTTGATCCAACCAAAAGAGGTGGTCTCGGCACAGATCAAACTGAACCTTGGTTTGGTTCATGAACACTGCGAAAGCAAAGGTTTGACCTTCAGACCAATGACAGGAAGTTACGGCAAGCTACCTGGTAAACAGAAAACCATGAAACTGCATACTAACTTACTGCTACGACATACTCAATATGTACATATTACATACAGCCTGCTAAATGAATAACTGAGTATGCTGTGTCCGGCAAACCATTCACACTGAAGCATACTACATATTACAGATGGTGGGAATTGTATGACTTTCAATAAGCCACCAGTTCGCTGCCCTTGATTAAAAAAAATTATAACAAGTGAATATTACCATCACATCTTTATTATAATGATTGTAGCAGTATTATAATACAAATAAAAAAATATTAATTCTCTACAGTCATTTTTTAATGTGATTTCCTGTGATTTACATTTCTGATGACAACAAAGCTATGCTTCTTGTAATAATAGACCTTTTATATTATTTATTAATGTTATTTGACCCTGTATAAGCCATAATAAACGTTTTTACTCACATTTGTAGGCTTGTTGGCTTTGGCCGTCCCCTGCCATTTCTTCATCTAAGACGCTGTGCATTTTTGGACGGTTAGGTGGGTCCAGTCAGCTAGTGCTGCATACACTCTTTGGAATGTGGTTTGACATCTGTGCATATGCAAAATTGGCATACTGCACAGTTTCTTTAACTACATACTCAATTGGACAACACAATGATAAGGATGTTAGTATACGGTTTCAACACAGCCCAAGCAACCATTCCTGAAACATAAAATGAGCCGAGGAACTACATGGGGGCAAGAGAAGACCAAATGCCTTAATAACATTTGGTCTGATGTCTTCATCAAGGGCCAACTAGAAAAACCTCATAAAGCTAAACTCAAGGTTCAAGCCAGCTAAAAAGCATTTTCAATTTGTTGATGTGAGACGCCCGCCAACAAAACAGTAAACCCGCATTTTGAACACGCCACCCACGTATTTGATGATGATATGATGAAAGTTTGTCAAGTACAGTCCCTTAGTCCATTTGCATAATTGCAGTGTGAAACTGAAACCGACCAGACCAAATGTATATGCGAACCTTGGTTTGGACCTTGGTCCACACTTTCAGCTGAGAAAGTGCCCCAAGGAAACATCAGATCAATACAGAGGGGCTTGTTAGTCCCTGGACACCCTTGCCCTTCTACCACTCTCTCTAGGGATGACATGGTCCAGGAGAATACATTGGTGTGGTTGGTCAGTAGACAGTACATAAACCTGCTGACATCAGGCATGACCTGTGCTGGAGTGTGTAAGGTGTTCAGCAAATCTTCTGGTAACAAGTAATCTCCCTTCAAAACACTGAAAACCCAGAGTAAAACTTTGATTATAGTTACTGTTTTGTAGCACAGGTCTTAAAGTAAAAAAATTCAGTCATGATACTAAAAACAAAAACTATGGGGCAATTGATAAGCTTGAGGCTAATGTATCTTATTCTTGCTGTTTTTCTGTCTTGTCGGTTCAACAATGTAAAAACAATCATTCACTAACCCTGTTACTTGACTGTGTTTATGTGCTTTATCCATAGCTATGGGAGGTATGTGGAGGGAGCTGGTTCTGTACTACAGTGCTGCATGAAAACAGAGGTAGGTTTTTATGTGTCAGGGAAGGCCTTATCAAGAATAAATAATCATGTAAAATTGTGAATGATTTAATTTAGAAATATTCACACACCACTTCATATACACAGGCAAGGCACAAATATACACTGCATCAGCCCTGATGCAATTCAACCACTGTTCAGGTCACAGAGCTCCATCACTGTTTCAGTTTCACCCATAATATTATTATGTCATGTCATCTATAAAAAAGTTTCAAGGTTTTTTTTTCATATTTTACTAACATTCATGTACATGAATATGACAACCTTTTTGTTTCTTTAAAGATTCTCTCACATTTGGACCGTGACAACAATAAAACAGCAGCATACGGGAAAATTGTATCTTGAATTTGGCTGCATTAAAGAATGACATTATCAGAAAGCAAGAGGGAACCGAATGCAGATTTCTCCATATTTGTTGTCCTTCCTCCCTTTTTTATTTTTTCCACCTACATACAATAAAACAAGTTTACTGTTATGTAAAATGCATTATTACAAATTACTACAATACATTAAATTACATAACAATACAATTACACTTGCAATACTTTAAGTCAGTTGCTGATAAATAAAGGAATTTGCATATATACAAGTCAATTAAGCACTTCAGAGACACTACCTGCTCTGTAGGAAATTGGTCCTGTGTAATAGCATTGTGGGTAAAAAAGCCACATGTGAATTTCTCTTTAAATTTAAATCTTTGATTTAAAAAAAAGAAACTGTAAATATCTTTTACAAAGCATAGTGTGATTCATTGATTAAGCATTGGAGAAATGGGAAAAGCTCAGCGATTGTTAACACATCCCAGCTAGGCTTAACTAATAATTATTTAGGGTTAAAACAACAGACATTTTTTTTAATTAGTGTGCTGAAGGCTTTTTTTAAATTTGTTCTCCAGGTAGAGAGTGTGTTTAAAGGCCTGGACCACTGCTCTGAAGATGAGAAACTTCAGAGACTGTTGAAATTGAAGCTCCGTTATTTTACCCCTAGAGAAGTAGCCAATCTCATGGGCTTCCCTCAAAGTTTCTGTAAGTAAAAAAAGTGTTGCTCTTGTATATGTTTTATTTCAGATTTTATACATCCTTTTATCCATCTGTCCGCCATTCAGAATAATTACAGCTCTAAAATGACATTAAAAAAGGTATTCCTCAACAAGGTGTTCTCCATGATAGTCAGTTATCTCCTGGTTATCTCTTCCCATCCTTTGAATTCTCTTGATCCTAAAGGTCACTGCAGCTCAGTAAAGTGGGTATCTCCAAACCATGAGTTGACTATTAGTCCTATTAGCCCAGTTAGCTGCCCTGGGGAGAAGGGGGCATCGGGAATTATGAAGAATGTAGTCCACTTTAGCTTAGAAGAAATATAAGAACTTTGATCAAAGATCAGGCTCATGTGAAGGGTGGGTTTGTTAATAGGCGAGGGAGGCAATTAATGGTAGACAACTGCATTCCTGGGTGGTGTTGCTGGTGACCAATAAAAGTGGAGTATTATTGGTGACATGAATTCAGTGGCATATGTGTGGTTGGTTGAGCCAACAAGAATATTTTAAGGCACCTAGCAGGAGTGTAGATAGAGACATGAAGCATAGAGGGTGCAAAGCTCAGCAGGCCATCTGCATGTATACATAACCTGGACTTGAGCCTCTTTTTACTGCCTTCTTTTCCTCACTCTGTTTCTCCTTTCCTGTTCCCTTATCTTTCCAGTAATTTTCCCCGAGTTAATTTAATTTCCAGCTGCATTTCTTCTCTGACAACACAGAGCAAAAAAGATGTTAACTTGCAACTAATCAGTTGTTAACCTCAAGAATGCACAATCCAATTTTTTATGGGCTGACAAACAGAACCATAAACAAGCTCTTGATACACAGAATAGCAGTTTAAAGAACTAAGATGACTTTTATTTATATTTTTTAATTTGTAATGTTTTGAAGACTACTGTTGTTCTCCACCTCGGGCTCAAATTATGTTTGTTGTGCACCAATTATGTGTATTGCGGTATTCTGGTGTAGTGCTTTGCAAAGTTAATTAAGCTGTGGGTTTTTGAGGCTTCCTGATGAGTTACAGGCTTCTCTGGCTCTCTGAACTCTGGGTCTCTCAGACAAAGCTTAATTTTGATGTGTTAAATAAAATCAAATTTCATTTTTATTGCCCCTTTTCCTATTGAATTTGTTCTGGGTGACTGATCTTATAGCAAAACAAAACAGCAAAATTGTTGCATTTATCCTTCAATGTGATTACATGTCAGCCAAGGTATGAGATGATGGAATTTGACCTAGACTGGTCACCTACCTACATCACGACCATATAGATATTATACCTACAAACACTGCATGCTCTGTGAAGCAAGGTGAAGTGGAGAAGATCAACTTTAGAAAGGCACAGTGCAAGCAGTTGAGATGAGAGTTGGCCAGGATGGAGAAATTAGGGAGTCCCAGACTGAGGAGGGGACGGGGGGTGGAAAGAAGTCAGCAGAAATAGAATGAAGAAGGGACACATGAGGCTGGAGATGAAAGTAGCTAAGGAATCACTGAGGATGAGACGCACAACAGGAAAAGGTGACATCAGATGGTTTTTATGGTTTTTAGGTCTGCCAAACCAGGAAACTTTCACTGCCTTATTCCATTTTTTGATGCTTCTCATGTCTGGTCAAAGAAATTCTAACTCAATTTTAAATGCTCCTGTTAACCTTCATGCACCTTCGATGGATCTGCCTGCACAGCAACGAGTTCATCTGTTTTGGGTTTCCTCAAGACAATTTGCAGACATTCAATAAAATAGTGTATGGCCTAACAGAGAAGCTGCACAAAGTAATGCCTCACCAGTTTGTGGAGACTTTTGGACACTGTGTAGCAGTGATTATCAACTGTTTTGAGATTTTCACTGAGAAACTATCTAATCTGAAAACACATGCCCAAATGTTTTCCAGCTTCAAGCACAATTACACTATTAAGTATTTGTCAGGTATCACACCCTAGGGAGCTGTTTGTTTCCTATCAAAAGGCTTGGGAGGCCACATAAGTGACTGACATATAACCCTTAACAATGGTTTTCTACCTCTGCCTTGGCAGACATAGGTTTTGACATACAAGAAAATGTGGACATGTTGTCAGCGGGGGTAAAACTCCCAGCCTTTACAAAAGGCCACTGTCAGTTAGCCACCAGAGATTTGGAGGTGAGTAGCACCTTTTAGAACCCATTTCTGATAGATAAAGCCTTGGCCTGGAAGAGAGGTCATCAGGTGGTCCCCAACCTTCTTAGGGTTCTTTGATCCTTAACCACAACACCCTCCAGTTGGCAGGTCGGCAGTGATTGGCCAGATCTCTGCCCCTCTCCTCCAGGCTTCCAGCTCGTGTCCTCTCTCTTATGCCTCTGCTGCTTCTCCCAACCTGCGAATGGCTGCTTTCCACAAGTGGCCCCTCAGCCTAACTTTTGTCAAGACATTCCATAGAGATTGGGAATTCTCGATATCCCACTTCCACTGTCATCAGCCATGTCACTCACGCCTTGTCCCAACAGTTGTAGACAAGTTGTTGGTACTTGATTTTCTTCCTCTCTGCTGCTTCTTCACAGCCCTCCTCCCACAATATCGTTGGTTCCACCAAGATGATCTTCTTTCCCTTTGGAGACCACATGATTATGTCTGGTCTCAGAGTTGTGGACAGTACCGCCTCTGGAAAGTGCCTTGTCAAGGCGCCACCCTTATCTCCCCTGGGCCAATGCGGTCTTCTACCCTGAAAGGATGTGGGCAATGGTTCCTTTACCGCCACACAACCTGCACAGCAGGTCCTCCCTCATTCCCCATCTGTGAAGTTAACTGGGGTCGGTAGGGTGTCGTACACTGTTCAGAGTAGAAAGGATATACCGAACGGCTCCAGCCGGCACAGTTCACTCCACATGATGGTTCTGTTAGAGAGGTTTCACCTGGTCCAGGCACCTTTAGTTGTGAGCTGGATGGATTTGGCTCTTCTTTCTTCCTCCTCAAGGTTGGGGACTTCATCCTGGATCATGGTCCTCCTTTCCCTATAGGTGGACTTTGACCTCTGCTGGAAATGTGATGTTCCCAGACCCTGTCATCCAGTACAAGGGTTTCCAGTGGTGTTCTTGGCCCTGAGAGAAAATTCTGCCTGGTTAATTGCAGTGCTGGCGGCCTACATCCAGCCAGATCTTGTTCCTATTCCTGTTTCCCTGATGAGTTGATATTGAGGGTCCCTATACATCAGGGACAGTGGACAGGGACAGGAACAGGGACTTTAAACTCCTCCACCACTGAGGGCAGGGGAAGCTGAAGCTGGCCTGACCTTATACAGAGCCTGAGAGGTAAAGCTCGGGGATATTCTCAACCATCTTCAAAGGTGCTTGTTGTCCTCTCCATTCTGATGTTATAGACACTTTGTACCCAATGAGAGGCCACAAAAGTCTTTGGACCAGGCCGTGTTGGTAGATCCAGCACTTGTATTTCCCAGGCAGGCCAGACTTGTCAGTCTTCTTCAATCATTCTTCAACTTGTTTTTTTTGGTGCTGGAGATGCTGTCATAATCTGACTTTCCGTACCACTTTCCAAGGCATTTGATTGGGTTCCCCTGGATGATCAGGATCACTTCCCCTTGAACAAGTAGCTTGAACCTTTCAGTCGTTCTGCCCCTTTGGATCACCAGGCACCTTGATTACTTGGGCTTAAAGATTATCTTTGCCCAAGTAGCAATGTGATTCTTCTCCACTGGCTGCCACTTTGTTGTAAACATGGCTGACCTGAATTGTAGCTTGATGTCTCCCAGGTAACTGGTGGTCATGCCCCAGATGTGATGTGGGATGTGGTAACGGTCCAAAGCAACTTGGACCAAGTTATGCGAAATAGGATTAAATCTTAACAGGTACTATATACATCAACATGATTCTTCCATGTGAAGGTAAGGAAGTCTCTACTCTGGATAACATTATCACTGTGTGTTTACCTTGTCAAACCATTGCTAAACTATAACTTGGAAATATAAATAATGAATCAAGATATGATGATAAACATACAAAAAAGATTAATTTTGTATGTGCACAGAAAGACACCTTTTTTACATGTCAAATTATTGTGCCCTGTGTTTTCTTTTAAACCACCATGATCATGAAGTATATCATGAAGTATGTGAGCTGAAATTTTTCATTGTTGTACAGTTCACAGCTCTTTCATTTTCATCAACACTTTAAAAGCTTCTTTGTTAATATAGTTAAATAAACAAATGACGCAACCTGTAATGCAATCTAACACTTTAACAGAATAACTTTTTTTTTTTTTTTGATAGAATACATCTCTTGAATGCTCCTGAACACATCATCGGTGATATAACTTTGGGTGTTTTGGGTCTTTCAACATCAGACACCCTTGCCCAGGCAACCCAGCCAAGGTTGATCAGACCTGGCTTGTGTTCAGATGGCATTTGCTACTCCCCATGGATCTCCTCTCCTAATCCAGAGACATCTCGAGGCTTTTTCTGCTTTCTCCATGATCTTCATGATGGCTCTTCTCCTCTCCACTCCAAGGATGCCCAGTGCACTCAAGGATTTGTAGAGTGATTGCCCTGCAAACCCTCTGCAGCCTCAGGGTGGTTGCAATAATGTGGTGGGAGAACTTAGGCTGTTTTATCAGGTGGACAGAAAGCTGCCAATCCTGTGCTGTTGCCAGGAGTCCTGGTGGGTTCCTGGTCCCTATGATTCTTTAGCAGCTGTTCTCCAGGCTTCACCAAGGTGATCGCGTGGTTGGTGGAGTGGGACCGTCTGCTGCTGATTCTCACACTGATGGCTTCCGTAATGGGTTTTAGAACCTGGTTATGGCGCCAGGTGTACCAACCATGCCCAAGAGCTCAACGTGCCCCTGCCTGGGCATTGCGGGATATTTGGAGACGCAGTTTTGCCCCAGATGAAGAGGTTTGATAAGCTAGGCAGAATGTCATGCACTGCCTAGACAAGGAACTTTATGCGTTGTGGTTCTTCTAACCAGAGATTGGTCCGTGTGACTTTCAGGTCGATGGCCTGCTACCACCTTGTTCAGGAACCCTGGTGCCTCAGGCTAACAGCGCTTCTGGTCCTCCGCTCCTCCACCTCTGCCTCACTTCCTCCTGAATCAGTCTGCATCTCTCCTTCCCCTTGGACTTCTTGTACTATGGTGTTGGAAAACCCCCCAGACCAGCTCTACCTCAGGTTACTGCTTCAACCAGGACTTTGTGGCGTATGCGAAACTCTGCTTGCAATACAGCTTCGTCATCTCCACTTCCTTCCGGTTTTAACCTTGACCCCTGCCTGGACCACCTTGGGGTCGCTGGAGTCCCTACACACCATCACCTCTCTTGCCCTTGTCACCTTAAACTCCTCCGCTAGTGACTTCAGGGGCAGCTGAAACTTGGTGTTACGTCCATGGAGGGCGATGCTGCTGAGGCTCCTGGGCAGTTCCAGCCACCTCCTGAAGAAGCTGCTGACTTTTCCCTCCAAGCTCTCTACAATGGAGATGGGAACTTCATAGATGAGCAAAGGCCAAAGTATCCTAGGCAGGATACCATGTTGGTAGATCCAAGCCTTGAACTCTCCGGGAAGCCCTGACTGGTTCACTGCTCTCAACCAGCTCTCTAGCTCCTGACAGGTTTCCTGAACAGATGCTAGATCCTTCAGGCTGCTGTTTAACACCTTGCCCAGGCTCCTAACTGGCTTTTCAGAGACAGTTGGGATTGAGGTCCTGGGATGCTGGAGTGGAACCTGTCTACGACTTTACCCTTGATTTTTACCCTTTACCCTTGATCTTTACCCTCGCCAGTGACCTTGATTTTGCATGGTTGAATGTCATCCTTGCCCATCCAATCAGTTCCTCCAGCCCTTTCAGAATCCACCTGCTCCCTGGTACTGACTCAGTGGTAACAGTCAGGTTGTCAATGAAGGCCCTGATTGGTGGTTGACATACTCCAGTTTTGGTCTTTGGGCCCCGGCACTGAGTTTCAGCGGACTTCACAATCATGTTCATTGCCAAAGCAAAAAGGATCACAGAGATGGTGAAGCATGTGATGATCCCCACCTCAACTCTGTGCCATTCTGATGTTATTGACCCTGATGAGACTCTCATGTTGAACTGATTGTAATAGTCCGTGATGAGTTCCGCCACTTTGCCCGGCACATGACGTTTCTCTTGGGTTGTTTGGACTAGATTGTGTGGGATGGAGCCATAGACATTAGCCAGGTCGAGCCAGAGCACTGCCAGATCTCCCTTGTTCTCCCGGGCTTCTCCGATGAGCTGGGTCACCACTCCTGTATGCTCCAGGCAATCTGGCACTCCAGATATGCCTCCCTTTTGCGCTGAGGTGTCGATGTAGCTGTTGTTGGAGAGAATGTCGGTCAGCCGCCTTGCTACTATACTGAAGAAAATCTTCCCTTTGACACTCAGCAAGGATATCATCCTGAATTGGTCGATTTTCTTGGAATCTTCTTCCTTTGGGATCCAGATTCCTTCAGCAAATCGCCACTGCTGTACCACTTCCCCTCTCCTCCAGATGACCTTTAGGATTTTCCACAATCATGTAAATAACAGGGGACAGTTCTTTTCAGTTCTTTCTTTTTCCCTGCTGTCAAACTCCTTGGTAGGTGAAGCTGGTTGCATCAGGGTGTTACAATGGCCCAGCTCCTGCTGTCTGTCAGGGTCACTGTAGTTGGGCCGGATGTGCAGATCGATCTCTTCTTGGATCACCCATTGCGCTTCTGACCCTGGAGTTGCTTGGTGAAGCCAAAGGGATTGATTATGAAGGATGCTTGCTTCCTGATTCTTCCCTTCCGCTGCCTTCAGTGCCACTCAGCTCTGCAGAGAGTCAGCAGCCTCTTCCTCAGGATGGCTCGCAGCTCCATCAAGGAGGGGCGTTGCTCCTCGCTGGCCTCGGTCTCTCCAGTCGTCACCAATCTGTTCTTGGTTGACAGCTAGTCTGTCCCTGGTTGCCACTGGTTTCGCCAGTAAAGTGATTTATTGAATACATCTCTCGGATGCTCCAAAACACATAATCAGTGATGTAGCCTTTTATATAACATTTCTAACAACTTTGTGCAAATTTGTGGACAACAATAATAGTGTAAATGTGTACTATTTACATAAACCAAATATATTCATAAAAAATTGAGAACATAAATACACAGAGGATGTCACAAAGAGAGGAATTTTTACTTGTCTATTACAGTGTTGTGCATTAAAAGTCTATATTAAAGCTGCATGCATGTAAATGCAGCATCTTGCCTTGTCCATGACAAAGGCACCATAACTTGTTGGCTGTGTCCCCCCTATCCATCTTGTAACCAAGCAACTCTAGGATAGTGTATGGTGTTTCATACATCAGCTTGTTGGTCTCAGTGATGGTGTTGGTAGGGATGGTGAGCAGTGCTGTCCTCTAGCAGAGACTCTACTGGTCTTAGCCTTGGCAAGTGGAGTGTTGAGTTCCCCTCAGACTCTAGCTTGGTTGTGATCTTGTCTCTCAGGTCAGCTACTCTTGTGTCACTCACTCAGGTTTAGTTATTGGGGCTTGGTACACAATCTCGTAATGTGGGGGTGATGAAATTTCCCCCCTAACCTATCGTCCTGGCTCCCCCTTGCATTAATATTGTCCACTCTTCACTGTCCACCGGTATTGTCCCTTCAGTGTTCAAAACTGCTGCTGTCACCCCACTCCTGAAAAAACCTGGTTCAGATCCCAACGACTTCAATAATCTCCGCCCAATCTCCAACCTACCCTTCATCTCCAAAATTCTTGAAAAAATAGTCTCCTCTCAACTCCACGCCCATCTCACTCTCAACAGTCTGTATGAACCCTTCCAGTCTGGCTTC
>JAQNCA010099935.1:0-19781 GCA_029783725.1 Acanthurus tractus | reverse complement strand
CTTTTGTGCTCCAAGTACAGATAGTCAAAGAGCATAAATTGTAGGGAACAGATTGTTTTTAAAATATATATTTTGTGAATGATACTCCAACAATTACTTCACCTCATACTAAGCCTACATACACCCTACAAGCATGTCATGAGTTATGTTCAAGGAAAGATTGTGGAAAACATGATGGAGTCTTAGGCAGTCGTGAGATGAATTCCTCCTTAAAACAAACCAAACAAATGATCGTGAGTCTGATTTCAATTCATGCCAGTGCATTTCACAAAAAGTTCCTTTCCGTGTTTCATCCTCACAGAAAACAGTCACATTTTTCAAATCAAACGGAGCATCACTAAGTTGTTTTGAGTTATCTGACAGTGCTGTGGGCCGTTTCAGTGTAGAAAGGTAAATCAAGGCCATGACTTTATGGTTTTAACAGAACCAAAGTCAGTGTTTTCAAATTCTTTTTATTATGCAGCAGAAACAGTGCAACCAAATGAATTCTCATCACACCAGAGCTTAACTTTAATCATCAGTATCTGTGTTAATTTCACCTTGTCTCAAACCCATGAGACTGGACTTAAATGCACCACTCAGGCACAGAGCAGGTAAAGAATGTCATTTTAATGGCAGAGTTGAAGATGCAGGTGGTCAGTCTGGGATCAGGCAGAGGTTTCAAAAACATGTGGCAGAGACAGGGATCAAAATGACAGGAAACCTTGTCAAACACACAGGACTTAAACAAGAGAGTAAAGACAAGACAGGACTGACAGCCACACAGACAAAGTGGCAAAGACAGAGAGAAACACAGGGACTGAATATATAGGGGAGAGATAATCAGACTCAGGTGTTGTAATCAGACACAGGTGAACCGTGTTAAGAAAGGGCAGGTGATTACAGAGGAAACTTAAAAGGAAAAAGTATCTGAAAATTGACAAGAGGGGAATGAAAACAAGAAACAATGACTGAAATATTAAGAATAAACAAACATGACCTCTGTAAGCAGAACGGGATGCGGCAGAAATGAGCCTTCCATTCCTTGTTTAAAATACTGAAGTTTCAATATATACTAAATGGGTTTTTCTGATTTCCAAGACATATTTCGAATGTAGATCTTACAGGATCGTCTTATAGCTCAACAAACAATATTTCATGCTTGATTTTGGAGTTCAGTGTAGCAGTAAAACACCATTTGTGTTTATGGAACTAAGAATTTCTGACTCCATAAGCTTTTTTTCCTTTTTCACATGTTTATAATACAAACTCATCTGTGTCACATGGAAGCAAACAAATAACAACTGAGTAACTCTAACTATGTAGGGTAAAGGTTGCCTAAGAGAACCTACCACCTGCCTACCACACTCTAGAAAAACATAGAAGACCTTCTCTAAAGGCAGTGTTTGGTGTGTGCATTCTGGGCTGCTGTAGAAATATGGCTTTGCAACACATGAGCCTCCTTGGACCCCCCACCTCATAAGATATAAAAAATGTAAGAAATAAAGAATACATACTAATGGAAGCATGCCCCTTCACAACCTCCATCACAACTACATTTTTTTTTTTAAGTTCATGAATTAGTCATTTATATTTTGTTGAACTCTTGTGATGGAGTTTTGTATGAAGGAAAGGATTTTTTATTCTCACAGTAGTTCAGCACAAGTTCACTGGTTTTGTTTTGTTTCTCTCTCAAAATTCTCAATATCAATATAGTTCAACTTTTATTGAATTCCTTCGAAATCTTCACCACATATTTTTGATTCTGGACAGACATGAAAAGTACAACTTGAGTGGCTGGCAGATGAGTAAAAACATGCAGCAGTTATTTAAGTTTCTCTCTAGATCACACAAGAACATAATGGGTGGCATATCGCAGGTTTGCAGAGAACACCTGTTGTGTTCTGGCCTGCATCCTCACAACAGAGATGGCACAACATTTATGTTGGCAGGGCTGTGAGCAGGACAGGTGGCCATGCCACCAACTGTTGACAGGTATTTTGTCTAAAGCAGATTAAGAAAACATAATAATGAGAGGGTGAAAAAATCTGGCAGAAATCCAGTAATCTGTACAACTGAAAAAATGAGGACTTGCATATCACCCGTAACCAAAACTTGTGGGTACATTATGTTTTCGTTGAGTGAATGTGATTTGGAATAAGTTTTCTGTTTTTGGGGACATTATTGCCAACAGCGTTTCATTTAGGCAAGCCAGGCCTTTCAACTTGGCCTCACTGTCCTCTTTTTCAGCCATGCTGGCTGGAGGAAACTTAATGCCTTCTGGCAGGGCAGCAGGAGAAGCACAATTACTGGTCAGATGGAGCAGCAGCTGCTTAATGACCATCATCTTCACTTTCAAGTGCCCCAGTGTACAGTGGATGTACTGTTCCTTTCCTGCAAAAATAAAGTTAGAATGGTAATAGATGCATCTATTACTATTGGGTCAGCTTAAATAAAAATAACAATGTTAGAGTATTGTTAGTCTGTCAGGTGGTCCACAATTTATTTTTTCACACTTAAGTGTCTTAACAAATATCAAAAAGAGTCACAGTTAATGCTTTGTAGAAATTTATTGTGCACAAAGTAAAAATCCTATTTACAAACAGATAAACAGAAACATTGTGTCAAATCCCAACTGAATGGACTGAAATCAAATCTGGTACATCCAGTTTTCTTCTGCAAGGGAGACAACAACCTGAGGAAAGAGGCAGGTAAGGGAATTGGGAGTTTTGTATGTCTCTCCAAAGGTAAGCCGACCCTATTAATGAATAAATAAATATTAGTTTTTGTGTAGCAACTATAACTAAACGTCTAGAGAGAGGACTGGATCAAGCACTGTGAAACAAAGGCTTACAGACTGTGTGAGGGCAATTCCTTGATTTTCTTAGTAATATGTTATTATTGATTGTTTAAGCATACAGAATAAATGTTGTAAATATGAATACTGCATTTAACTCCAATCTTTAAATCAACTTTTGTATCATTTTTTTCATTTTTAAAAAGTGGGCAGGACTTGCTGAGGAGTTTGCTGATGTCAGCAATCTTGTAAGCTTATTTTACATGCTTGTTAATGTTTTTAGTCATTCCAATTTGTCTGGGTGGGTAATAACACATCTCTCTGAGGTATGACAAACTCAGATCACAGCTTCATTTTCACTTTACATGGACGTCATGGTCATCTTGACCTCCATTTTGAATAAACTCAAACTTGACTGTATACTCGTTGTTGAATTAAACATAGACTTTATGTAAGCCGTTTCCTGTACAGCTTCCTTCCAAACATTCCATTAAAGCGTAAATGTGTCCTGGAAGCTGTCTCTCTTTGAGTTAACAAAAAGTCACTAGCTTTACTCCAAACACTGCTATCCATCAAATTTGGAGGCCAGACAATCTACAGCCGTCACACAAGCACCAACGCAAACACACAGATGAGCTGGGATCTACAGCCAATTACACCAGAGAAATTGAAAGCTATTGAAGACATTGTCCTGTCTTCATATGGATACCTGAGCCGCTATTTCACATTTCCTTTGTCTGAGGACTTGAGTTAAGGGCCAACAATAGGAGCTAAAGATTTGCCATTGAAGACTTGTTGGAGAAATTTTAAAAAAAATCCCAAAGACCCAGTGATTGGAAAACTTAGCTTCTCTAAAAGGAGCCAGTCCTGGAGGAAAGTGAAGAGGTTGACTTATACAATAGGTAGATTGTGAATAATAGAAAAACCTGAGTGTCTTTTGTCAAAAATCTGAAATATAACTGACTGGACCTTTTTTTCCTTTTCCAAAAATGAAAGCTTAAAGTGTTCTCTCATCACTGACACATTTGTAAAGAAGTGAAAATTATAGGACATAAAGGCTCCTTGTTTAGACTGTCAACATGGCTTCTCATTGTGTTTGTACTCTCTCAATATTGAGCTAAGGTTATTTCCAAATTACTGTTTGCTATCATTTAAGTTATGATTACACAGTTATAAAAGTTGACCTTATTGCTCATTTTTTTGGACAATACAAAGTAATTTAAAGCAGGATCTGAAAGTGATTAAAAACATTTCACATGCAATGGTGTAGGAGAGTTTGGGAAAGCTGGGTGACTGTCCCACTGAATGTCTCATCATACGAGCCTCTGGTGTGGAAAATGAGTGAAGGTTAAACAGACTATGTTAACATTTCAAGTTGAGTTGAGGTGCATGTTGGACATTATAAGCCTTGTTGCCAGGTGCTGAAAAAGTATACTGTAAACTCAACAACAGTCTTGCCAACTCTGCTTCATTGACGTAATGAGCAAAAACTCCAAAAGTCAGTAAAACCAGCCACATGATGTCATATGCATATTTGTATACTGATGACGGTGCTGTGCATTTATTTGTATTAGGTTTAGTATTTGTGTTGGCTGCAGCAGGGGAGAGACCTCCTCAATTCAAATATAAAAACGGAGTTAATAGAGAAATCTCTCACTATATTACTGGCTAGACTGCCTGCTAACAGCGCAGAGCAGAGACCCCACTGCTGTTGTTGGCAGTGGAGCTGGGGGTTGCATTTCTCTTAGTAGCGCTCACAGGAATTCAAAACCACACTTTTAAATATTCCCTCATCGAGATCAAGACCCTAAGATCCTCTCCAATTAACTGATTTATGAGTTAAAACAGGTAGCTTTTCAAACGCCATCTCTGCATGATTTTAAATCACGAGTAGAAATCAAGATGCTATAATTGTTCATCAACACTGAGTTGGATTTGAATCAAATCCCAAGCTGCTTAGAGATTCCTATCCCTGAGAAACACTGACTGTGTTTATTACTTACCTTTCGATGTTCCCGATCAATCATTATGTTATGTGGCTTCACATCTCTTTGCAGTATGCTGACAAATGCAAAAATAAGAACAGCCTTTTCTCATTATCCTCTTTGGTACTTTGTGCTAATTAGTACATTTTGTCATATTAACAAACTAAAGTAGGATGGTGATCATTTTGAACATTTTACTCATTTAACACAAGCGGTTTTAACCCTGATATCATGTCTATCCAAGTATACATTGATAATAAGTGTGATATGACCCATGATTTTACATAGAAGTTGCTCTATGTGTGTGGTCCTTAAAAATATATGAGACCTCAGCCTGTGACAAATGTGACCCAACTCACTTTCTTGGCACTTTGAAGCTCTTGCAAGAGTCACCAACTGATCTCAGACCAAGATCTTGACAGTTCTCAGCCAGACACGCAAATATGAATTGAAAAGAGAAACTCAGTGACAGATGTGGACATCTGAAGATCAGTGTTTGTTCTTTGACTTTCTGGACAGTGTTTGGAGAGTTTGGTTTGAGTGATGTGACTTATATGAACAACAAAGAAATCCCACTTTTTCTTCTCACGCTCACCATCTTTTATTTTTTTTTTTTAGCCCTGCTCAGTTCCTAAAGTTCTGCTTTTTAGTAATTGTGGGAGGTCTCTCGATGGCACCGCTCTCCTGCTGAGCAGGTAATGTGGGTGTATGATAACCCTGTCAACCTGGCAGACTCTGCCTGTAACTCAACTGTCAAACTGAACCATTAATAGCACTCTTTGATGGAGAGTTGGTGGTAGAGGAGAATCATGTGTGCTGAAAATGGCTTCGGTGAGATTTAGAGGAAGAGAAAGCTAAGAAAAGCAATCAACTGAGCCTCTAGTCGAAAGGAAGTGAATGATCCTCTGATCGTCAGAGGACTGTTAGCAGGAAGGAGATGAGAACGCCACAGAAAGAATCGTGGTCTGCTCAATCATTTTAATGACACATTATTGTCAGGAAGTTGGACAGATAGTTTAAGATTGATCGACAGCTATTTGTAATTAAACTGGTGTCCATGCAGTCAGTCGCCTGAAAAATACAAATTCCCACAAATCTCTTGCAGAAAAGAATGCATCTATGTTTGTCTATAATAGTACAATCAGCAGGCCGTTTAACAGCCGGACAGAATGAGCTTTTTGCAGCATGAATACAGTAAATGTTGGCAATACGCCCCAAAGATTATTCTCTGTGCTGTTTTTTTTTCCTACACAACCATGTTTGCTTTATACAGAGGCAATGATTCTTCTTGTTTCTTTCTTACAAGGTTCATTAAGACAATTTTCACTGAAATAAAGCACAGAATTTAGAACAAATCTGTTATGGACCCGATGTGGAGGACTTGGTGACTTCTTGCACTGACTCATTTGTCTGTTCTGAGCCGTTGTACAAACATGACCAAGCAACACGATGACCTCAATGAATAAAGATCTGTTCCCTTTGCAGATGTAAAAGGTATTCTATTAATGGATCCCCCTATGTCCTACACACTGAACTTTAAAATAATGAATTTAAGTATGTCTTTATTCATGACTGCTGTATAGACATTTAAAGTTAAGTGCATGAAGATAAATAGCCGGTGGAGCTACTGTAATTTTCCAGTTGAGTGACACTAAATTCCTGGCTTAACAAGATTAAGTCTTAAAAAAAATGCCAGTCAAACCTTGAACGACGGCAGAGAACATTGTACAAAAACATGACATTTCTGTTTGCTTTCATTCTGCTTGATGTGATTGCAGCATCGGCCTCATCTCGGCGTTTAACAACACATGCAGGAAAATAAGGTATAAATACTTTATTAAATGTCACAGTGAGTGTTTTTTCTTTACTTACCGGATTATAAAATGTAGCTTTTAATAGAATCTTTATGTCTTACAGTGACCTACTAAGATTATTTTTACTTTTTTTTTTTGCTTTTTGTGTTGATAAGAGCTAAACTTTATTAGTTTCCTGAAGTGTGAGTTGTTTTGTCATGGTACCAAGGTTAAGGAGATTAGTTTAAAGCCTCAAATGTGTACGTTATAATCCACTTGGTGCCAAAAGAATATTTCATCCTGAGGTATTCTGGGAGTCTCCAATCTCTCATCAGTCCATGATTCAGTGGTTGGATTCAGGGGATGATTTCTGTGCCCTGAAGTGAAATTAGTGGCCACTGCACGTTCCTGTGATCTCTCTTTGCTATTACATTCTTTGGCTACCAGCTCCAACAATTTCCTTGTGTCTCAGCATAACCAAAATATCATACATGTTAACATATGCAGCGCTGATCCTTCACACACCGCAGCCTTAAAGCCTCTCCTGCTAGTCCTCAGAACATCCACTTATCCATGACGTTATGGTATTCAGCTCAGATTTCTGCTTCACCACCCCCCCCACCCACCCCGTCTCACTGAACCATCGAACTGAGGTACCACATCCAGGGTTGTGTGAGGTCGTCATGGTTGAGAGACAGCTACATAACCCATTTCTGACCCTCACAGCCTGACACAGACCTCTGTGGATTATAGCAGACTGCTAAAATGTGTGTGTGTGTTTCCATCAACACCCCTCACATCTCTTCTCCTGTCTCTTCTAGCTCCACTTTTTTCTGAGCTAAATGGTAGAATTTTTCACATTTTTTTCATCTACTCACACATTAGGTCTTATCATTTGTCAATGACTCTAGTTGTGACAATAATATCATTTGCCAATTTCATAGCTCTTTATCTACTATCGGTAAGTCATCTTTTTTTATTTGCACATTTGGTCAGTTTCAAAATTCAAAGACAAAAAACATTTGTAAATGTTTTTTTGCAGTTTACAAAAAATGAATGGGGCTTAAAATAAATAGTAGTTCTAGCAGCTTCGTGCACATCAGTTAGCAAGGTCGCACATGAAGTGTCATATTCCAGCAAGCAGACCAAAGATCCGACTATTCCTAGCTGAAACAAATGTTCGTTTGAAGTCATCATTTTAAAGCCTTTGCTATTTTATGGGTAGACTTTTTGTAAATGTTCCAGGGCAGGTTGATTGGTTTATAATGTGACTGCTGCATAAACTTCCAGAGAGTCACACTGTTACATGAGAGAAGCAAGTGCTACGTGTAAAGTAAGTGAAGGTGAATCTCTCTCTACAGATTGCTGTTTGATGCACATTGATAACACACT
The DNA here is from genome assembly GCA_029783725.1 of Acanthurus tractus. Taxonomy (NCBI): domain Eukaryota; kingdom Metazoa; phylum Chordata; class Actinopteri; order Acanthuriformes; family Acanthuridae; genus Acanthurus; species Acanthurus tractus. Next base: position 11,835 of record JAQNCA010099935.1, on the reverse strand, counting down.
GCTCATCAAAGCGCCCATAATAATCCTTTAGTGACAAACTATAACTTTGATGTTTCCAAAAGACATACACTTCTGCAAACTAATGTGTTTCATTATGTGCTTTGAAATAGAGTGGGGATGAATTATAAATAAGAATACAGACAGATGAAGGACAGACGGACAAGTTTTTTAAGCTCAGCAGAAGGGGAGGAGTCAGACAGAAAGTCTGACTTCGTAAAGCCAACCTGCTTGCTGGCAGCTTCATCAAACTTCATCAAACTCTTCTTCATCAAACTCTGTTACCACACTAACTGACCAAGAGTTTAAGTGACCTCTCTTTCTGGAACAGAAAACCCAGCATTTCCCTCATTTCAAGCTTAACAAACTCGGATTCTCCTACTAAATCTGTCTCCAGTGCTGCTCTGGCAGCTAAAGGCTGCTGAAGCAGCATGAGAGGTTCATGAGGGGATTGCTTTGGCAATGAAGTGAGAGCAGTAGGAGAGGAGGAAGAAAAGGAGCCAGTTAGAGCAGAACCAAAAGGTGAGTACTCATATTTAAATATAGCTGCCCATCCAGCCCATTCTCATCTGGTCACTCAAACTTTCGACATAGCCAAAGTTCAAAACTCTGAGTACAATAGAATGAATCAAATGTCTTGCTAGAGAGGAGACATATTATATACACCTTCGTTTCAAGGATGGTGTGTGCATAAATGGGAAATGCTGGTGCTGAAATAGACAGTTTAGTGCTGAGAGTGTACTGCCTCCAGTAAACGCAGGCTCAAAGATTCATCAGTTCACTATCTCGTACAGCAATATATATCATGTTGTATTTCATAGTAAAAACTGTGAAACAATGACATTAATCATCGAAGTCTGAAGTAAATCTAGCGTGCAGTTAAGCCTTTGGCAGCAGAGACAGGGATTAAGGGTTCTTGTTGCTCACTAAGCTCACTCACGAGCTTTCTCTTGTCAATATAATAGAGTGAGCGCAATCAATTAAAGGGATTAAAGCTGGAACAGTAGAACAGATGTTGGGGAAAACAGAATGTTTTTACCATTTTGGTATAACAGACAAAAATGAAACCCCGGTAAAAAAGTAAAGGCAAGAAAATTGCAAAATTGACCCTTTTTCCTGTAACACACATGTTAGGGGAATGAGGTTTGCACAAGGTAAATCTTGTCATTTAATCAGACAGTAGTAAGTGAAAAAACAGCTTTTTTACAACAAAAAAGCGTTTTTTTTACTTTATTCTCACAAATGGAGGTGGTTTTTTTGTTTTTAAGGTTATGTTTATACGTTGAAAGTCATCTTACAGACCTAAACCTGTTAGACCTCTTTCACTCAGTAACAGTGAGGACTTATTTTAGCTTCCTGTCGAGGGACATGAGTAACACCATAGATTTTGATTTTTGTTCTTACTGTGTCTTACTTACTGATTCAAAATTTTTAAAAATGGTGGGTTTTTGAAGAGGATATGTGTGTGTTGCTTTCAATACAAAATGGGTACTCTGAATAAATGCATCTCTGTGCAAAAATTAAATTGCAAAAAAAATTTACTTTTATCTCCAATTTGCATATGTAAAAAACAAAACAACGGGGAGATACATGTTATCTTTTTATATAAATTGTTTTTCATTTCCTTATGTAGAAGGAACATTTGTTTTAACTGTAAGTTGAATGTGAAGCTACAACCAGGAGATTTTTTATTACAATTAGCATGAAGATATAGAGCAGCAAGGGGGAAACATAAAACCTCTGTGTAAAGGTAAAAATACGTACCATATGTAAACCAGTTCCTCAGAGGTGAAGGTAAGGAGATTTTTTGGACAGAGCTAGGCTTGCTAATACTTCCCTTTCCTTAATCTTCATGTTGAGCCAAGCTAACCTGTAGCCTTGTAACAGAGCCTCACATTATACAACAATATATCACCATTAAACAACAAGTCTTTGTAGCCCCCCCCCCCTTGCTGTATGCCTCCATAGAACATAACCATAACTCCTGTTTCTCAACATGACAGAGGAAGGTGGTTTTCAAGGTTTTGAAGGAAGTTGAGAGAACATGGAGGCTTAATGTAGAAAATCTGCCTCCGTGACATTCAAGTATTACCCAGAGCACTCAAGGGTAAAACCTGTATTAAATTGAAACACTGCAGTGTTAAGGCTTAACAAGTACGGCAGCAATAAAGGCAAGGTCAGATATGAGCTGGGAAGTGAAATTAAGTGGGTAACAAAAGTGATAGGTAAGGGCAGAGGTAAAGTGTAAGGTGTGAATCTGAACAAAGGCCAGGTGAAGAGGACAACTTGAAGATGGGCAACGTGAGGGATTAGGTGGCAAAGTGTGGCAGAAAGAGAGATATGGAAAAGACACTGAGAACAGACACTGCTGAAAAGTAGAGAATGGTACATTGGACAAATCAAGGACAAGAAATTGAAGGTAACTGAACCAGGTGAAACTGTATGCCAACTATACACTTTACACTTGTTTTGCAGTCTCTAAGGTGATCACATCTGATGTAGAGGACCATTGTAGGCCAGCAAGTCTCAAACTTTTTCCTGCATTCCTCTTTTTAGAAGCTGAAAAAAGTATAGATCCAATCATTCCAGAATTTTATTAACAAAATAATGACAGGAGAGGAAACCAGCAAAAATTTATAGTTCAAGTAAATACAGATCACAATGAGTCACTCAGTATTTTTGCTTTTCCTCAAATACACCACAGCCTCATTTATTTTTCTCTATTTTAAGGGTCAGTTGACCATAATTGCTTATTTCCTCAATTTCATCAGTTGTGTCTATCTATGCAGATGTGCATGTTTTTGCCCAGGAATCCATCTGGGATTTTTGCCTTTTTTCAAAACAAAAGTTAGTCGATTGGAATTTCCAGAGGCCTCACTTTAAATAGTTTAACTGGGACTATTTTCTAGTGGTATTTACATTAAAACGTTCAAAACTATGAGGTCTGTGGGAATTCTATTGAAGGGATATTTCAAACGAGCAAATAAAACCCAAGCCAGCAGCAGCCTTGTCTGATGTCGGCTTGTATCGACCTCAGTTACTGTACTCTGTGGCAATCAGTAACCAAACCAGAGTTGAAGCCATTAGAGGGCTGTGCACGTACTGAAGTTACTCAAGATAAGTGTTATTGTAAATGGGTTTTTTTATTGCTTTTTGAAATTATACAGTAGTTTCCATTTATCACTGTAATAAAGCATGTAGACACCCTCCAAAAGATCATTTCAATGGAAGAAAATTTAGAACAGCATTTAATACATTGTCCGTCTGGACTGCAGCTGATATGGTTTCAGATAAATGGCTTCTTTTTATGCTAAAGCTAAGCCCTTTTTTCAACATGGTCCCTGTTGCTGGCAGGGAGGAATACTGTACCTTTAATTAAGGTTTTTGCTATCTCGGCTGTACAGACAGACCATTACAGCCGCACATTATTACACCAGCCACAACCAATGAGAGATATCTGCAGGGTAATTTTACCACAAAATTCTCCTTAACAATTCTGGTTTAGAGAAAATTACCAACAGACTTTAATTACTCACAGATTTGTTAAATCCACTGCTTCATATTTACAAGTCAGTTGGTAAAATGATCATTGTGGACCAACAGCAACAAAGTTTGACAGCAAGCATCTTGCTGTAGCTTAAAAGCAAAACAAGCAGCACATATAAGACAAAACAATGACAACAATGTGAAGTTTTGTTTAAAAGGGTTAAAGAGAGGTAGAGAGTAACATATTCATGGTAGTTTGGTTGTTTACTGCAAAGACACCTGTGCTAACATTTCTGAACCCTGGTGAAAGCCAATGTAAGAAAATGTTACATTAGTTTATGATAACGCTGGTCAGCTAACATTAGTGTTACAGCCTGAGCCATAAAGCCTTTGGACCTCCCCTTCTGCTCTGTGTGTGTGTGTATGTGCATTTGTATGTCTGTCCCTCTCAGTTCAGCGGTCAGGTCACCAGAGGGCATGTCCTGCCGGCCCGAAGAGATCCCTGGCGGAGGATTGGTGGGGCTGGTCGGCACGGGGCTCCACCAATCATGTCCCGCCTACATTTACATAGGACTGGTGCGCGCCAAGAATGGCGGCAGACACCATTCGAATCACATTGTGTATGACCGTGAAATAGTTTGGGAACTCATTGTTTCAGAATTGGGCCCTGGTTGAGGTTAAAATACTGATTTGTTATTCACATTCACCATAGGTTTTGATCTCTTGTTTAGTTTTCACTAGGTTTTAGAGGTGCCGGTCCCTTGTATTTTTGTTTGTGTTCAATGCAGTGTAGATAGTTAGGTTTCGTTTCAGAGAGAGAGAGATTTATGTTATTGCCATTTAGCTATTAGATAGACAGCTCCATTTTGTTTGTGGAGTCCTCTTTTTGTTATATTTGTTTCATTCATTTTGCATCTGGCGGGCCCTTTCTGTTTGTGAGTATCCACGTGTCCTTAATAAAATAAATCTGCATAATTCCACAACCCTCTCCACCGATTGTGTCATATGTTACTTCCGTTTCCCCTCCACGAGCTAGGGTTGTAACAGTTAGAGCATTGTGAAGTTGCATGCAGTCATTGTGTCATGCAAAGACAATTCATTTGTTTCATATTGTGCCAGGTAATGTTGGAGAGTGGATAAGGCTCTATAAATCCTAAAAAAACTGTGATCATTTCCCTATCTCCTGTTTTTCAACAGATCGTTTAAGTGATGTGTCGGCACTCAGTAGTCAAATATTGTTTAGTCAAAAATATAGAGTTTGCCAAAATATAAGTTTACAAAAGTGTAACTTTACTTACCTCCTCTGTAAACATGATGCTGTTTAATCACTTTCGCTCTCCTGTGCATCAAAGCCGATGCTCAGAATGTCCGCTCCAGCTCATATGAGTGTGATAGCACGAGCCAGCAACAAGTTACTGGGTCCAGTTCATCACCGGTGTCACAACACAGTATTTCTGAAATACTGAGGACTTTTAGGGAAGGTAGGGAAAGGGTTGGCTTGTAATTTCTTCACATGTGATGTACTTTGAGATTTGAAGGTTTGTTTAGGATGCTTATTGGTCAAAAATGGGTCCGAATTTAAAAGTTAAACTTAAATTGAATAGGTGGATTTTGGAGTGTCCCATGCTTAGACGGCTTAGGGACATACCCGCTGACACTCTACATAGGTTTCACTCAGCTTCCCTTGACCAGGCCTCATTTTTGATTTAGATATGTGTTTAAAAAATGGCAGCCAAAAGTCTTTAGAAAAGGTATTTCCAAATGATATGTTGGTATGATAATGTAGAGCTGATGTGATACTAAAAGGTATGAATGGTAAAACCAGAAAACAAAAGCAGCATGCTGGATTCTGACCAGAGTAATGTAGCATATTCAGACCTACACACATCCCATACCTGTCATTTCACACTGATCTACAACTCAGGGTTGTTGGAGAGCTGCTTCTTTCCAAAATGATACCCCCCCCAAGTATTGAAGTTGTGATAAAATTTCCACTGTAAGTTACTGTAATTTTATCTGGGGGTCCTTTGAATCACTCCAAGGCTGATAAAAATTTTGGTTATACACAGTAATTTTATCCTTAGCTGTAATAAAGGTTTGAGAAAGGCTTGATTCCTGCCTTAATATAACCCATTCTGCATAAAGCCTGTACTGGTCTCTGTCCAAGGTGCTGATCTTAGGACACCCTGGAGACACAAGAGATGTCTCACCAAGCATTGTTGATTGGGATTAGCTCTACTTCTCTTAAGGGAACTACCTTTCACAGCTGATGGCATTTGTCATTTCACACATCAGTTATACTTAAGAATACCAAATTATGAAAAAATTCAGGGTAAGATTGGGTATGGTCATGTGACCACAGTTAGTATGGTTTCTTGTATGACATTATTTTTTCTATTCTCTATTCTCTATGTATTACAATGGATTGCATCAGCAAAAGCTCAAAATGCATTACAAACATCAGCCATGGCTCAACCCATCTCAATGGCAGCATCCCGACTTTTCAGTATTCACACTGACAGTGATTCAAATAAAATAGCAAAAAAATGCAACTTCAAAGGCACGCATTAAATTTAGTCAGAAAAAAAATGTTTAAAATAGATAGTTATATGTAAAATAAACGCAATTTACATGTCTCAATTTCAGACTCTTAGCTAGCTTTGCAGCAATCATGGTCATTTAAACAGGCATGTTCAAGTGTTCAAAAAAATGACATTAATATGATATTTTGATCATTTTAAATCATTGTTTGGTTGCTTTGTTTGGGGGCTTCCACACTACAACGCAAAATACTCCAAAATCTTTGTGTTTGAACAGCAGCAGTGTAACACAGTCTATTGCTGCCACACACAAGCAACTAGGAATCCCAAAGGTGCAACTGGGCTAAAACAGCTCATTGAACTGTCTGTTTGAGCACTATTCTAACTGGCAACAGGATATTAAAGCAAACAAAAAGCCTCGCTGTGCCTGTCTGTGTGCAACACCAAAAGGGTGTTTCACAATGATCAGTATCCAGTGTTCTACTGGGCTGTAACGAAGCAACACTCATGTCTGGACAGGATTTGGGATTCCATGACAATTGTTTGTAATTTGGGCTGGTCTAATTTTTTTCAGAAAGTTCATTCACCCTTTTCCAGCAAACTATTATCCTAAACATCTGAACATGCCATGAAAACAGAGCCCTATTAAGGATGCACATAAATCTGCCAGTGACGTTAATCCGTGATTTAATTTACTGGTCTGCTCACCTCACTAACAGCTGTCTCTCTTCTACCTTACTCAGACAATGTTGAAAGATGAAAAGTGGCACAGTCTATTGAGACTATTGCACATGCCGTCTCAATACTGTGTACAGCTTTTAGAAAGTGCATGAACAAAAGCCAACTGCATGTGCAAAAAGAAAGGCTTGGTCAGGACCCCCTTTAACATCTGTTTAAAATGCTCAAGTCCCTCCTGCCTCTAAACCTTTCTAACATGTGGTTGCCTTTGCGATGTAGATGCCGTTTTAAACACTTGTCCAATGTTATGTAATAGTTGCAGTTCGGTTGGTTTAAGCACAAAAAATATTGTTAGGTTTAGGCAAAAAAAAAAATTCTCTGTAAAGATCCATGCATGATTTTCATCCAGACTTGGACTTGAATCCTGGTCTCCTGGCACACTTTCATGCATCAAGATGGAGGAAATAAGCAATTGACATACATCTTGTATTAAATCAGGTAAATATGCATTTAAACCAGTGTTTAAAGTAGTGCCCTGACAGCTCATATTTCCCCAGTCCCATAAGTGAATCAGTCTTTTAAGATGTGAAGCAGTTACAATGATGGAGGTTCATCACCTTAAAATAAAGTTCAGTGCCGTGCTCAGCACTTTGGAAAATGACCTTAACTTAGGCAGCAAACTGCTTGGCTCATACAGCAGCTCCTCTGTAGGGGAAAGTTATCAGAGGGTGCAGCAGTTAAATATTTACCAGTATGCATTTTCCAACCTTAAGTGTTGCTGCCTTCAGCAGCGGTAAAATAGAGTTACTCTGCTCTGCTCTTACTCTTCAATGTGTGAGTAATCTACAGTCGAGTGTTGACTGACTGGCATAATGTAAGTTGAACAGCTTCTCCGCAGGATCAGAGGGAAAGATGTGTTTTGCTCATTTAATTGCTTGTTCTCAGGATATGTTGCTGTTTCTCCATGGAACCAACTCCCACAGATATAGAAAAAAAATATACTAGTGAACTAAGACAGATGTTCAGATGTTTGCCTGCCTGGCTCACAGCGTCTCCTTCCACAAACTGTATGTAACAGAAACTGCCAAATATTTATGAATCTTAATTGACAAAAAAAATGAAAATTCTTGATATTAGCATTGATTTAACAAAGAAATCTATCATAAATAAGTAATAATAAACCGCTAAACCTTAAACCACCATAATAAAATCATGTATTCAGTGAAACAACCTAAAACATAAAGAAAAGCAGAGTTTGTAGTGCACCCAGTTTTTTTTTTCTAAAGCCACACTTAAAATTAATCTCATTTAGAAGGGATTGAGGATCTCTCTCTCTTTCCGCGCTTCTTCTGTCACACTCTCCCATCCTGGCTTTGTCTCTATAGGCTTCAGATGTAATAGCACAGCTATAATTACTGAGCTTGTGTCAACTGCTTCAAACGTTGCCCTGGTTGCTGTTCTCTGACCTCTTCACTACAAATCCCCACGTCATCAGCTAATCTCGGCAAATGAATCATCTCTTTAATGTAGCACCTCAACCTTTTTTCCTTCTTTCAAAACCTAACTGTGGCATTTCAGAGGAATCAGTGCAGAGCAATAAAGAGTGCAGGGGTGGGACAGTTTTCATTTTGATTTCCAATCTTTTCTCCTACACTGTGCGTCACTAAGGAAGAGCATCAAATTTCTCAATTTTCTTTAATAATAGAAGATATGTTGTTTGAAAAAAGTTTGTGTATTTTTTTTGTATTGAGAGAGGCTCATTTCCTAGAACCATCTTCAAACATTGAAAAGCTTGTGGTAGAAAATGAACACTGGGGTTTCGACTTCACCTGTTGTTATATTCTGCTGGCTTACAATCCACCACCATGACTCATAGGTGTCCACTGAATGTGCTGTCTGTACTGTATTCCTCTAAAATCACCCCACATTGTTAGTTAAATTTATTATCCCAATCATTATTTTCCCAACTGGGATAATACTTAATAAATAAGAGGGAAAAAGAACTACTGACAAAGCACTATTCATCGCTGCCTTGTGCATTTCCCTCCTAACCTAACCCCCCAAAAACACCCACCACCAGCCTCATCACCACATATCTCCCAGAAAAAACCCTAACTTTATAGGATGAAGGATAACATGTTTATAAGTTGGTGTATAAAGAAACAACGGAAAGTCATTTAAAATATTTTCCACCTGGTGCATGTAATTATTTCTGATTCTAGTGTGGTTTCTGCAGATGTAAAGTGCAGCGGAAAAAAATTATAATAAAATCTATTCTGACACTTAGGTATCGTCATTGCTTATTTATTTTGGCATCTTAAAGAGCATTTCTGCAGTCCTGACAGACACATCCCTCTTTACAGGCTTACGCATGGTACATCCTTAGTCTCCCCTCTATTGAAGCCTTTGGACTCTTTTATTGTTTGGCAGCCACACCAGGAAACTCTGTATTAAGGTGATAGAAGGTGGCTGAATACAGACATTTACAAAACATTAATTAACCCAAGAATAATTCAATAAAATAGTAAATATAGGTTTATTATGCTTTGAACACTGGGAAAAGTAGTGCATCACTGATATTAGCATATCTAGCATATCATTACAAATGGCAGCAGTCCGGTGCAACTACAAACTAGAACTGTAAGATCCCAGGCGCCTATGTTGGAGCCGTTACATGGAGTTACCACATGTCATGTCAGATCAGATAAAGGTTTCTCTCTGTTTCCAAGAGCATCTGCTGTATACAGGTTGTTTAAGAAGGCTTAACATGTTGAAAACCCTTGGAGGAGCAGGTCCAAACAAGGACAGAAAGTGGATCTTTGTATGCACTGTGGTAACTTCACAATTTGCCCTTAACAATATTCCAATCTTATTTATCGTATAATAAGTATTGCCAGGAAATGTTGTGAAACTAATTATAAGACACTGTGCCCCTGACCTCATTTGGCTGTATTATCCTGCATCATTAATCACTATTCAGAGTGACTTGTAATTTAAATGAACTTAATTTCTACTTTTTTCTGACTTTATCTTTTTTTACTTCCTGTGTCGCTTCAGCTGTTTTCTCTGTCCACCACAAGTCATTATTTGTCCCTGCATTACATATTTGTTTGTTTGTTTTTGTTTGTTCATTTTAATCAACTTGTCATTTACATTATCTCCAGTTTAGTTAGAGGTCATACTGGGAACTGGAGACAGGACACTGCATTTCTGATGAACATTTGAGTTGAATTACTTTTAATGACAGTATTAACTTTTTCTGTATGTCCTTTACATTTTGCCACCTGTTGAAGGATGACAGAGAAAATGTAGCTTTCTTCCTGAAAAACTTCTGAACAACATCAGTTTCTTTGTTTCTTTTTAAGCAGTTTTGCTTAGGAAGGAAATAACAGGAAATAACATGGCCTTGCGCTTTGGTCCAGTCATTGGGTAAGGCACTCACTTTCTTCCGCCTACTCACTTTTGTACATATCTAAATGCCAGCAATCAACATGAAAGCCTTACAAACAGACTACAGTCAGTCTTTGTAGAATTTCTCTAATGAGTGTGAATGATGGTTAAAATTGCCTCTTTAGTTTAGCATGAAATACCTGGACAATATGTTAAATAAATTGAAATGAAATTTGCACTGACAGCAGAATGAATTATACTAACTCCAATGATCCAACAACTTTTCCTCTCATCAGAATTAGATCTGTCAGGGGACATTTGTTGCATTATGTTTCCCATCGCTCTCTTCCATCATCTCCTCTCAATATGTATTACTTTGAAATGGGCCTGTTGCTTGGCCTTCAACAGCTTTCTTGAGAATCGCTTATCCAAACAACTTAACACTGCACTTCCTTGTGTCCTCAGCAAAAAAGCACCTGGCTTATTTCTATGTATTGCAGCTTTGAATCTGCACAATTGCCATATTTTAGAGGTCCAGAGCTGCTAGTAAACCACTGCTGTGCCAATATTTGCTGTCACAACATGTGAGAGGTCAAGACCTGCTTCTCATAATAGCTGTAACATTTCCTAAACAACTACACACTTAATAACCAAGTTCCTTTAGTTCTCAGCAAAACACCTGCCAAGTGTGAAGTAGATAAAAAAAAGATTGCTGGGAAAGTAATCAAACACACACACACACACACACACACACACACACACATATATATATATATATACTCTGCCTCAGCTAATTTGTGTGTGTGCATGCATGCGTGTGTTTGCACGCGTGTATTGATTTTTAGCAGATGCTAACATGCTAACTTGCTCAACAAATATATGATAAATACACAAGTCCAATATACCAGAGATTCAAATGACCAATTAAGATGTGGAGCTGTGTTTGTGCACTAAAGTCTACAGACTACAAGAGAGGCACACTTGTTTCTGCTGCAGGAGAGAATCAATGCATATATTTAATTAACAAAAAAAAACCCACTCACATCAAACATTGCGACTACTCAGCATGTTAATGCAACATACTGCCCCAGTCAGCAGAGTTTACACAGTGACCCTTTATTAAAATGTATTCAAACTCAACAATACTGTTATTAATGCAATGAGCATCTCTCCTGAAAATAAATCAATACAGCTTTCGAGCTCACTTAAATGACCAATTCAGCTCATGAGTCGAAGCTTAAAGCTGCAGCTTTGGGCTCATTTTGCTGCACTTGTTCTTCAGTTGATGGCCTTCATTGAAGCTGTGAATGTGAGAAATGTGACATTATTAACACTGAAGTTCAGTTTGCTTTGACTTTATTTTGCAGCTTTATGCGCTGATTCGTCTAACATGTCTAGAAGCGCGCAGTCTGTTGCAGTATTGATTGGTCTCTGCACTGGCTACCAGTAAAATCTAGAATAGAATTCAAAATCCTTCTTCTTACCTACAAAGTGCTTACAGACCAGGCACCATCTTATCTTGAAGAGCTCGTTGTACCCTACTATCCAACTAGACCATTAAGGTCTCAGGACGCAGACCTACTGGTGCTTCTAAAAATTTCTGTTGCCAGAGCTCCCAATCTACTGTTAGAATATTGATAACTGTTGATAACTGAAGAGTTATCAAGCTCCTCTCCTGTGGAACAATCTTCCAATTTCAGTTCAGGAGGCAGACACCCTCCCCACATTTAAGAGTAGGCTTAAA
>JAQNCA010099555.1:0-17305 GCA_029783725.1 Acanthurus tractus | reverse complement strand
CTACTTATAAGTCCATGCGTGTTGATCCGGTTGTTCAATGCTGTCTACAGCAGTGGCTCCAGCTTGAATAAAGAGATAGTCTTTTTCCTTAGAGTTTGTGGTGCTTGTGAGGAGTCTTTCTTAAATATTCTCCTCCACTCTGCCCTCCTGCATTCTGCCAGTCATGTGATCCATCCTTTAACTAAAGCTTAAAAGTAATACTCTACTCCCACCTTGTAGCCAAACTAGGATTTATTTTTCGGTAAGATATATTTTGGAGCAGTTTGCATCAGAAGTAATGCCCTCAGGCTCAGGAATGCTATGTTTAAGATCAGCTGATAAGATACATTAAAAAAAATATCAGGTGACTTTTCAGATGAAAACTATTTTAAACTAAAAACTTTATTGTATGCACTTCAAAAAGGAAAGAAAATATTGGCAAACAAGATAATGAAACTGGGGAAAACATCTGTGGAGTATTTAATGTTTGAAGGCTGAAGTTTGAGTCAAAAATGCACAGTTATAGTAAGATATATTTTGGAGCAGTTTGCATCAGAAGTAATGCCGTCATGCTGAGGAATCTGTTGAGACTTGAGTAGTACGTGAATGCTTTCAAACGTGGCTGTTTATGATGGTCGTTATTCATTTTAAACCTCTGACAGTCGTTTTGGTATCTCTAAAGTGTAATCTGGGTAGTTGAACCTTTAGGTTATTTCTACACTACTTTTAAAATGAAACTGCACCTTGTGTGTTTGTTCCAGGTATTTGCTTCCTTCAAAGTAAATGTGGGTCCTACTTTGGCCACAAGGTGGTAGTAGAGCATCACTCTCGAAGCACCAAGCGCTAAGAGTGATATATTACTCTGAGAACTATCTTTATTTTCCCTTTGGTTGCTCTGCAGTCAATGTGGGTGTTAGAGAAAAAACAGTTCTGAAGTTGATAAAAAGTGATCTTAAACTAAGAAGTTTCCCACAAAAATTGAACACTGACGACTGAAATACACTTCAGAAGCTGTGTGTGCTGCCCCCTCTGTTGTGCACGCTTTAGCAAGACGGTGGCAGTAGTGGGCAAAGATAGTGATCAATGATGTCAAGAGACGTAGACTGTCAGCAGCGAAACTCCAGAGGTTCTAATTGTTTACACAGAGCAGAGAAAATATATGCATGTAAGAGTCAGTGTTTGTTTTACATGCATGTGCTACTAACTGCTTTGTTTGTGTTAAGGTAGCAGGCTTTGATAGTTTAAAATTACCACGGTAGCGATGCTAATTTCTGTTAGCCCGCCTATGGCGTTTTCTATTGTATGTTAGCATCAAGTATGTTAAGCCAATAATAATGGCAGTAATGCTGTGTTTAAAGTACTTTAAACATTGTATAAAACTGTGATTTGCTTGAATGTTTTTGACATTTTGATGTTGTTTAATGGCTGTTCTCTGTTCTATGTATGTCTGTTTTACACTCATCTTCAATTGGGAGTGAATAATAAACAGCTGGAAGCAAGAACATTTTGCCTCTCATTTGAGTAATTGTTAGTTATCTGCCAAACTTAACACTACGCGTTCAGGGAGGGCAGAGTACCATGACTTCGAGTAGAACTGCGGTGAGCTGCTTAGAACTATAAACAATTCATATCTTAGTGAGTTGCAGCTACTACCCTATATGTTGCATATGTTGCAACAAGCTAGCTACATTAGTGAAGAGTGCATACAGTTAGAAGATTATCCCCACAGTTTTTTTGAAAAAATACAAGGCTTTTCTCTGAGTTACTCTAAGATAAATATAACTAATGCTAAGAACTGAAAGATAAATGCATATAGCTGAACTCTCATCAGATCAACTGAAACTTGAACTAAACAGATAACTCCTATGCTGCAGAGATGCTGTGGAAATTTACAAGGCCTGTCAGACGTTGCTGTTAACAGGTGTTGATGAGAGCTGTTTGGACTGAAAGATGTGTTCAGTCAGAGAAATGGACACTTTTGTGAAACTTTATCGAAGTGTCTGAGTGTTGCATTTTGGTATGGGGTCAGTTAATGTCTTAGTAACCGTATGGTTACCTGGCGACTGCTATGGGTTGCCCTACCTGTCTCTCTCCCGCTTATAGCTGTGGTTGGAGTATGTTGGGCGGTCGGTAGAGCCAGGGCTGTACTCATTAAAATCAAAACAGAGGGCGCAGCTTCAGGCCTGAGTCTGTTGGTGCAGTGAACAATCAGTTTGCCTGACTAAAATGTCTTCATTTCTACATAATTTTCCTCCATGAAATGAATGCAAGCCCTGCAGTCCGTGGCCATCGGAGGATTTGCTCTTTTTATTGCCGCTAGCGATGTCATTCGTGTTATGTCAGGTCATTGTTGAATAGAAGGGCCTTTGATTTAGCACATTGATAACTTGATTCACTGCCTTATTTCCACTTTAAAGCACTGAGTACAGTTATGTTCTGGCCTGCTTGCATTAGAGAAAAAAGGCACATACTGCGCTTGGGTCAAAATGTCGACCGAGCGCAAGCAGCAGCCCATGCCTGGGGCGAGTTGCTGTCGTGTCCGACGGGTGCATGGTTGGGAGGGCCCATCCACTACTTGCACTTTAATCACGCTACTTCGATTAAATCACTGAAATGCAGTCACATGACAACAAAACAAACCATAAACCACACACAAAAAAATAGCATCTAACTGTTAATAAAAATGAACAGTCACGTGACGGCATGATTAAATTAAATACTTAGAGTAAGATAAAAAGAAAACAAAGAATAATCCCTCTACTCACACATACATGTAAAGAAAACATCAAAAACGAGCGACTGTAGTAGTGTCAGCACATGAGACAGTCCAAACAGGATGCTATAGGCTGGCAGTTTTCAAAATGTGAGGCAAAAGAAAAATGAGAAAAATTAAAACAAAAAACAACTGAATGACCACTTCTACCCTCAAAATGATTAAAATAGCTTTTATTCATATATTGTATGTAATTTTGTTATGGTTCAAGGCGCTCTAGTTCACACATGAAATTGACATATTGTGATTCGCAGTCCTGTCCACTCCCACTTGCTTTTCTCTGTCTCGTCCCAGAAATGTGATGAACAGTGAAATTGGCTTGCACCCTGGAGGAGTCTCTAGTGGGCAGTAATAAAAATAAACTGACATGCAATCACTCGGCAATGTGTAACCACAGTCAGCACAGGCTTGTGGATGTTAACTTGCATTGAGAACTGGCTGCACTGCTAATGTTAGCTTAAACTGAAAACCTTAAACTTTGCAATACAGGCGATCAATTTCTGGCACAACACTGAACCAGGATCAAATATATACTGAGGACTAATATGAGCCAAGAGGCTTTTCTATAATGCCTGAGCTTAAATGGAAAATACATTGGGCATTTGATGACCATGGACAATTTGAACATATAGCATGTAACTACCTGTGTTGATTATATGTAGCACCACACCGTGCCTTGTTGTCATCTGTTTTGGGGGATTTGTCAATATTAGAGGTGGCATAAATGTTTCTATTTGTGGCTGGAGGTGATGTTGTGTATGTGGTATATTTTGTTAATTGTTGGTAAGCTGGTAAATCCCATTAAGATACAGCTTCATGCATATCTAGTATAACTGCTTCCCTGCTGTAAACTCATTGCAGCGGCTGGACTAAACTAGCGTCTAAATTTTGTTTCAGAGCTAGCATTGTAAGTAATTTTTGCAGTGCTATATGGAGGACACATAGAAGTCCCCAAGTTTTAATGATCTTGTCCACCTGCAGACATTGTGATCCTACTCGGTCTTAAAGATAACACTGCTCATAACGGCAATGACTTCTGCATGGATGGATACCATGTAAACAGTGTTGCACACCTGTTAAAAATACTTTGCCCCCTTACTGTGTGTTTACACCAGGCACAAGTAATATTACTCAAGCAAGTGAATTAGATAAATTACATTACATACATTGTTCCTGGCAGGCGACAAGAATGATGCAAACTGTGCAGTGGTAAAGGCGCAAAGGGAGCAAGTTACTCTCATGAATGATGCAAATTCACAATATAAAACACTAATAACTTCATTGGCTTACGCATGAAGGTTGAAAAAATCTAAACCTCCCTGTGAATTTGACATGTGAATGGAGCAAGTTAATTGCGCAACCAAAACGTGTAACTTTGTGTTCATAACAGGTACAAATTTAATTATTCACGCAAGTGAATTACATTTAAAGTCAATGTTAAGACGTGATTAAGTTCTTGTATGGACGACATGAATAATAAACTGAGCAAAATTCGTGACGCATTCAATGTGCTACTGGCTTTATTTGCTAATTCATGAGTTGAAAAGTTGAAAAATCTGAACTCTGTGAATTTGAAACACAAATGCAGTGAGTTACTCTTGGGAATGAAGCCGTAAACTCAAACTTAAAATGTTCTGGTGTTTAAATTCAGGTGAATGAGTTACTGATAATTGTCTGGTACTGATGCTGCCTCATGGCAATCAGATAAGTGAAATCTAATAATTCTTAACAGGAGCTATTTTTTGGACAAAGGCACCAGAAACCGCCAAACAAAGGCTCACAGCCCTGACAAGCTGCCTAAAGAGAAACACTAGAGAGGTAGAAGCCAGGAGAATGAAAAAGATGTTCTCAACCAATCCATCCAAGGTCTACTCTCAGTGGCAGGGCAGTAAGACGACAAGAGACCCACCCAGCGCTGATACAGCACAGTACTGGAAGAATATCTGGGTGAAAGAGACAGCACATAACACAGATGCCTGGACCTAGGAGTGGAACACAGCAATCTCCCAGAACAAGATCTAGTGATAATCACATTGACAGACATCCATGAAAGAGTGTTAAAAATGTAGAGCTGGACGGCGCCAGGCCCTGACATGATCAACACCTACTGGCTTGAGAAGTTAACTGCACATCATGAATGCCTTGCAGCACAATGAACCAGCTGCTAATGTCTGGGTCCCACCCAGAGTGATTAACCCGAGGCTGGAAAGTCCTCATCAAGAAGGACCCCCAGAAGGGAACATTTCCATCCAACTACCGGCCAATAACCTGCCTCAGCAATACATGAAAACTCCTGTCAGGCATCATAGCAGCTACGATGATTAGACATGTGGATCAATACATGAGTAGAGCCCAGAAAGGGATTGGCAGCAACACCAGAGGAGCCAAGCAACAGCCGCTGGCTCGAAAGGCAATCTCTTGAGACTGTAAGACAAGGAACACCAAGCTGTGCACTGCCTAGATCAACTACAAGAAAGCATATGGCTCGGTGGTGCACCAACAGATATTGGAGTGCTTGGAGCTTTAAAACATCTACAGGACATTAAGAGTCTTCATCAAGTACCGAATGGTACTGTGAAAAACAACACTAGAGGTTAACTCAAAACCGACTGGTGAATTATATCAAGTGTGGTATATACCAAGGAGATACTCTGTCTCCCCTGTCGCTCTGCATGGGCCTGAACCCTCTCAATCAGACCATCAAAAAGACTGTCTTTGGATACAGATTTTGAACTGGGACAATAATCAGCCACCTCATGAATAGCATCAAGCTGTATGCTAGCAATGACATTCACTCACTACAGAAATGACATTGGAATGTCATTCCAATACATAGATAAATATGGCCGGATGATATCAAAGAGAGGAAGAGTGATCTTAACTGAAGGAACTGAACTACCAAAAGGCAACATAACAGATGTTCACGGCAGCAAATACAACAACAAGTACCTTGGGGTCCAACAGGTAAATGGGATCCATTAGGAGGCCACAAGGAGGTTAGCCACAGCCAGATAATTTCCAAGAGTAAGGCAGGTCCTGAAGAGTCCTTAATGGGTGGAACAACACCCAAGTCATCAACAGCTATGCCTTGCCAGTGATCAGATACCCCACTGGCATAATAGCCCAATAGAGGCCACTGATATCAAGACAAGAGAAGTCCTCACAATGCATGGAGGGTTTCACCTGAAATTCAGCACCCTGAGGCTGTACGCTAAGCGGAAGGAGGGAGGCCAAGGATTTAGTGAGTATGAGGGCCACTATCCAAGATGAAACAACAAAAATCCAGGAATTCTGCAGGAAGATGGCCCCCAGTGACGACCTGCTAAGTGAATGCCTCAGGCAAGAGAAACCCCCCTGGGAAGAGGTGGAGAGGGCTTTCATGGCAGGACAGGCCCCTATATGTCACGCACCACTGACAATAGAAGAAGTGGCTGATAAAAAATGGAAGACACCCCCAAAGGTGGTGGAGAATAACTAAGAAATGATCCTATGGGTCTTCCAGATCCAGACAGACAGGATGGTAGTCACTAACCAAACAGACATAGTGGTAGTGGACAAACAACAGAAGAAAACAGTGGTAATAGATGTGGCTATTTCAAGTTTAAGAACCATGAAGCCCAAGAAATATCAAGGGCTGAAGGAAGAGCTGGAGAGGATGCGGGGAGTGAGGGCAACTGCAATCCCATGATTGGAGACCTTGGGGCTGTAAACTGCAAACTGGGAGAGTGGCTCAAGCAGATCTCAGGAACAACATCTCAGATCTCTTTCCAGAAGAGCGGAGTCCTGGTAACAGCAAAGATACTGCGCAGAACCCAAGCTCTCAGGCCTCAAGGACTCAATCTTGAAGGAGACAAAGACTGCCTGGGTGGGCCGAAAACAGTAATTTATATATTTATATTTTTAAGGACTAATTGGCATTTGAAATCTTGAAATACAGAAAAAGTGAAAATGTGAAATGTGATATCCGAACAGAGGAGACAATATGCTGAATGACATGAATATTTCATGTTGACAAATGATGAAAGAGAAGTGTTCTCCCTTCATTTCATGCCAGGTATTATTAAAGGTCCAGCCTGATTCTCTGTTTCTGAGCACCCACTCTTTTCACTTTTGACCTTGTTGTTTTGTTTGCCTTTGGCATTGTTTGCCTGCTTACTGTCAAACTATCTCTTGCCAGCCTTGTCTTCAAACGTCTGTTTTTTTTTTCTATGCAATCAGTGAACTCGTCTGAGTCTACAACCATCTGTCTGTCAGCAAAGCATATCTTTACCTGTTGACTGAGCTACAAAACCAGTGCATTGACAGCAAAAGTGCATGATGAATAAACTGTGAAAATGTCTCTGAGCCATTGAAATAATAAGTGAAGGTTTAAATAAGGGACTATAGCATCATCTTAACTATCTTACCTCTTTGCTGATGTCTAGGTCATAGTGTTCTGGATCAACCTCTAACCTTCTCAGGCGAGCTATTTCTTCCCGAGGTGACTCCTGTCCCTGACCTCGAACTGCTGCCTCCAAGTGCTTGATATCAATCTCATGAGCTGTCAGCCGCCTACGAACCTGTCAACGTACACACACAAACACATGCACAAAGGTATGTACACAAAAAATAAAAAAGGTGAAGAATGGAAAAGGAACATCTTGAAATTTCTCGGCTATACCTTGGCTCATTTTACATTGTCATGTTGTGTACCAAGACCAGGCTAGCAACATTCACTCTTTGGTAAGTTCAGTGCATGTAAACTTAGGATGACAAGTCAAAAAGTGGTGGTGGTGGGTGTGTGTGTGTGGGTGGGGGGTAGTCTGTATGTACCTCAAGTCCTGTAAGTGCGTAAAATAAACATCTTCTAATGCATAAGTAACCAGGCATAGTCCTAAAGCCAACACACTGAAACCACTAAGCAACATACTGTGCTTAGCTGTGCTATACTATGCTATGTTAGGCTCAAGTACTTTAGCAAGTCCTTGAAGGTAAAAGATATCCTTTGCAGTATGTTGCAGTAGAAGGTTTGTGTGGCTTCCAAGTCCAGTGAGACGCAGGATTGTAAGACTTCCTAGTGGTCTACAAGCTTGTCTGGTATGATGATTTCTATGTCTGTAAAACCTTGTGTTGCTTCTTTATTAGTTGAGTTAGCAACTTGCTTTGTGACTCATGTAGCTTGTAAAATTCAATTGACAGACTTTGTGGCATGGCCACTGGTTCTAACCTAACTTGTTAACTCCTGATTAATCTTTAGGTTTTATCAACCTCCCCACCTGCCATGTTGTGTCAGCAGCCATCGTTGAGTCTTCCATCTTTGTTTGAGATTCCTTTGTTTTAGCCATTTGGTTTTAACCTCAATCAATCATCTTGTTCACACACCCACCCACACAAACAGACTGAAATCCACATACAGTACACACCTATACATATCACATAGAGCTTATTAGGTGCTTATTAGGGTTTGATGGGGATGTCTTTAGGGATATCATCAGAAGTCATGGCATCAACTTTCACAGCTATGCTGATGATACACAGCTTTACATTGCCATGTCTCCTGAAGATACAAGGTCAACTGATGCCCTTGTTAACTGTAATTTAGATATCAAATCCTGGATTGCAGAGAACTTCTTGTCCTGGTTCTGTTTTTTAATGTGATAAGCACATTGCGCTTTATTTGATAACGTAAAGGGTGATTTATATTAAGTATTGCTTACTTGATTAATTGATTAAAATGAAAATTCCACTATTATTCCTGTTTACATACAGTGGGGCAAAAAAGTATTGGGACACCCCCCGATTGTGCATGTTGTCCCACTCAAAAAGATGAAAGAGGTCTGTAAATTCATCATAGGTACACTTCAACTGTGAGACACAGAATGTGGAAAAATATGTATATTCTTGCAAAAAAACACATATTTGGACACCTACAAACAAGCAGGAATTCTGGTTCTCCCACACTTGTAAGTTCTCCTTTAAGAAGATCTTCTATCTCCCATTTGTTGATGAAAACTACAGACCTCTTTCATCTTTTTGAGTGGGACAACTTACACAATCAGTGGGTATCCCAATACTTTTTTGCCCAACTTTATAGCTGTGTACATATTTAGATTACTGTAATGTATTCTGAACAGAGGAATTCCTTTTTTTGCTAATCTGCACAATAGCATAAAAATGCATATCTTTCTTTTTACATATCTGAATTTTTTAAATTTGTAGTGTAAACGTGTGTGTGTGAGGGGGGAGGGTGCAATCATGGCTGATGAGATGTGGGTGATAATTCACTTATGTCACAGCAAAGACAATTCAGCTGATGAGCAAAGGAAAGGCCACTTATAGAATACTAACGCTAACGATAGCATAACTGAGCTAAACAAGACAGCTACCTGGCACTATCATTAGCTGCCAGCTGTCTAATGCTGGAGGTGTCCAGTGTTTAGAAAAGTGTAGTAACAAAGCCAGACAGGAGCAAGAATTGAGTAAATTTTCTGTTGCTGTAAACTTACAGGCTGTGTGGCAAAACTGCTGTAAAACTTGAGTTTTCCAAATGGCTGTTTATATGTCCAAAGAATTTTGCTAAAATCCAGCATATCCCACATGGCGTAATCAAACAAAAGGTTAAATTCGGACAAATGCCTAATTTGGAAGATTCAACACAAAGATGTTGTTTATATGACCTGTATCCAATTAGGTACACTGCCATTTACTCAATAATAGTGGAATATTCATTTGAATGTAAATGAAGGGTAGGGCAATAAAATGGTAGCAATACACATCAACAATAGATACCTCATTGATGCAATTAAAAAACAGCTGTTCGATCAAGAGTTTGATAGTTAATCTCATGGCTGCATCAAAAAAGGGGGGCTCCATCCCTCTGGCTCATAAATAGCCTTAAATGTTATTTGATAACAGAGTATGCTATGAATGACAACCAGCTAACCATTCAACAGACAAACACATACAGTGTACCCTTCCCATCCTGTACCAAAAAACATCACATCCTTTGACAATGGGTAATGCTGGTGATGCAAACAGCCAATGCAGTTTTGTGCACCACACGTGTAACAACAACAACAACAACACGAAAACAAGAAAATGAGTGCTGAGAGATAACACATGGAGGAAACTGTAGATAAAAGGGACGGAGCAACTCGCCAGTGTTGCAGCAGTGATTCCCCCTACTGTTCGTAACCTTCAACCCCCCTTAAAAGAAAGGCACAAACATTGGCATTTTGTATGTGTTTCACTGTCTTGAGCCATGACTACTCTTCTCTCATGTCCCCGCTGAGTGCATGATGGTCAATTGATTTGATTTATTACTTTTAGTGTTACTTTGAAAATATAATTCCTTTAGTTAATGTACATGGAAGCCAAGAGCGGCCATGGTCCAGTTGCTATCACATGATAACAGCATAGTGGCTTGCACTGCTTTCCATCCGTAATCCGCCACCCCCCAACCGTGAAAAGTGCAAAAGAGATCAAATTATGAGGGGGGATGCACTGCACAGCACATGGTCATAGCCACTTTTATATACTAGAAAGTTCATGTGATTTAGGTCAAAGAGAAGACGTGATGGCAGAGTCTTTAGTTTTAAAGAAGTTGAAAACAGTGTCAATGTGGCAACATTTTGTAATCTAAACTCATATTGTATTCTTTTTTATTTGCCTTGTCTTACCTGTTCTTATGTTGGTATTTATTGTTATATCTATAGGCTGTTCAGGACTTGTCCCATAATTGTTTTATTGTGCAGTTAAATAGAGAGAAAGGAGGAATGGTGAGTAAAGATAAATTAAAAAAAAAAAAAAAATAAGAAGAGTAGACAGTTTTGTTTGATACCCGGCAATACCACTGCATATGGCCACTACTGGCACTCTGTGCTTAAATGTTTGATTAAATGTTTTGACAAGGATCAGAACATGGTTGATCGTTACCATTTTGTAGTTGGCTGGAGATTGGCCACCTGGGAGGTTTAAGCTCTGCCTCTTGTCTCTTACAGAGCTGCTTTGGTTACGACGAATCCGCTCATTTTGCTCCTCAATGCTCATCTTTGACTTCATCTCTGTAGTGAAGACAGCACTCTTTGGTCGTTCCTGTGACAAAGACGTGGAACAGAAAAACAAACTTTAGTTCTCGTCCTATTTGAGATTAGTAATGCATCTGATGCTGTCCACTGTACAATACTACTAATATATAGAAAACCACATTGAACTGTAACCCTCATTTTGTTTTTTATTCAGATACCACATGTGAGAGAGTTTAATCTGCGTCTATCCACTTTTTCTACTACTTCTTTGAAGTTTTTTAACCTGATTTGTAAATGTGTAGTTTTATTGATGGCAAATTTTGTTGTTCCATACTATTGTTAAATGATTTGATGTACTTACTGGTGTGTTTTGTTTTTGATTTCAGTTTTAACCTTTTCCTATAAATTCTGCTAAATACAGCAGCCAGACCTGTTCATTGGAGAAGCTATTGGAGGAATGAGTTTAGCTTGCCTTTTCATAAAAAAATAGATAGGAAAAGCACAATATTGTTAATTAAATAATCAATGGCAGTTACCTAATGGCAAAACAAGACGACACATAATCAAATTCTCAGACCACAGAGCTTTGTCCCAGCTTTATCAGCATACCTTGCCACAAGAGGTCCTTAAATGTTTTGTTTTGTGAGGATGCTACAGATCCCTGTATATCTAGGTTGAGATAAATATTTCAACATACAACAACATGTAAATAACATGTAGTTTAGGTAGGCGTACCCTAGTGATTCCATTTGGCAGTCTGTCATTATACCGGTAAACTTCAGCAGAAATGCTGGTTGATTCACTGGTAGGGGACTTTGTCCTAGGGGGAACAATGCCAACTGAAAAGAGACAAAATAGTTACAATTAAAAATTCTGGTAACCCTACCCTTACATTTTCTCAGCTAGCGCAGTAAAAATTTTATTAAATAAGGTTGGTTACATAAGGTTTTATATAATTGTTTTTTAAGGTTTTATATAATTTTATCTCAAAAGATTACATTTTAAACTGTTTTTTTCTTTCAAATGTTTGTAAGAAATGTCATTTGAAGGGATATCAGTGTGATTGCATGCTATATGTGTTTTTGTGTGCAAAATCAAGAGTCAATTGCTAGATTGTTATCATATCCTGAGAGAGGATCAGTGGTGTGATGACATGGAAATTTGAGTTCAGGCTGTAGTACCTTTATTCTTGGTGGATTGTTTGTCTTGGACCTTGTCCTGCACATCACTGATACTGTTCTGTTCTCCAAACTTGGGCTGCAAGATGAATAATGAATATAAATTGAAATGCAATAGGCATTAAACCTAAATGTGTGAGAATTTCAAACTTCAGCTGCAGCTGCTTAGCTGATAACTAAACAGAATTACTATGTTGAGGCATTGGGGTGTCAGGTTACAACAGCTGGTACAAGGTGCATTGTTTACAATGATTGAGCATCATCAGCATAATTTTCAGTAATTTCTATGAAAGCTGTTTTGCGTGCATCTTTTCAATTTTAAGAGTCTTGAGCAGAGAAGCTTTGATACAGGAACAAACCAGTGTTCTCTGAGCTGGAGAGCTTGCATTCTCCAGGACTCCAAAAGTTGCATGAGGTCTGAGGCACATCGAAGAGCATTCTGCTGTGTTTTTTTAACAACTATACCAGTTATCCATTTTAATTAGCAGCCGTACTTGACCATGCCATAATACTGCCTTAACTATGTTTGACAGATGATACGGTAGCATCATGCTTCAGATAATGGGCCATTCCTTTCCTTCTCCACTCTTTTCTATTCAAAAGTATTTGCAAAGCTTTTGCTCAGTCTTTGCAAAGCTTTGAACGGTTACAAATTGACCTGCCAGTGATGACCTTTAAGGGTACAGAGATAATCTGAGTACGGTGTGGACCCCTTTTTTTTCCCTAAAATTACTTCACAAAAGATAGGTTGGGAATTTTAGCTTTTTGAAGGGAGCAGGATTATATGATGCTGTTCTTTTTTTAAATTTTACTTAATCTTTCGTTTTTCAATTTTAAAGGATTACCTGCAACATAATCAAGGGCAAAAGGATAATGATAGGGTAGGTTTTGGTTCAGACTCAAACTTAGACATCTCACCATTTGGACACAAGGATTACAAACCGATTGTCTTCAAATATGAGTAGGTCCCCTTCACTCATAACAAAGAGCTATTAGTTGTGAAAAGAGTGGTGTTGTATGTTTCCTTAAATTAACTGTTTTCACTCCTGGCTCAGTTTGAGCTAAGGGTAAAAGTCGTTACTACAAAAATTGTCTGTGTCTCTGGAAAACTCAATTTTTAGCAATCAGTCATCAACTTGTAAGTGCTATTCATTTTGTTGAGAGGGCCTGGGCAACAAATCACCTAAAGCACTAATACAAATACTTTTTACCTGAAATAGACCTTGCTGAATGAAAACAATTAAAACACTCTGCTACAGCACACAGTTAACATAATTTTAAGTGGTAGAGACATTTAAAATGGGAGAGCAGCCACCTGCGGATCAAGTGCATTGGAAGATCAAATATAGGCTAATACAGTGACACAGAGAGATGATCAAAGGCAATGAGTGGAAAACAAATGGAGGTTTTAAAGTGAAAGAATATGTGGAATTTAAAGAAAGGAAGCTTAATGGTTAAAAGTTCTGTTATTGGAAGATAACATTGAACAACAGTTAGAGCTGGGTGACAGGTGGGTAGGATGGGGTTGAAACACTCAAATACCTTTCTGTTGTGAAAATCTTCACCATGTAGGTAACCGTCATCAATGCCCAAGCTCCATAACCATGCAGTGCTGTCAAGCGGCAGGGGAGGGATGGAGGGAGGGAAGGAAGAGGAAGGCTCCAAATGGTAATAGGACTTGGGGAGGGGAGGCCTTGGGGGAACACTCTCCTTGATCACCATATGGGCAGGATGGAGAAGGTTAGGAAGAAGAGAAAGAAAAGGTGAAAGGAAGAGTATTTTACATCAAGAGAAGTTATAATATGCCAGTCAAAGTGCAGAACAGAAAGGGCTCATGGGACTGCAATTGATTGAGGCAAATGATTTCATGTTAGATGATGTTAGAGTATTTGATATAAAAATCTTTCAGAGGCCAGTGAAGTACCTGGCTTGTTAAGTTCCATTAATTTATAAATCCAAGGAGTCCATAATAATTTAACAAAACATCTTTTGTCACCTAGGATGGACTTGTGAGGAAGAAAATTTTTAGCTTTTGAGGCTAATGTGGCTGTGTTACATTTGAAAAAAATTCATTGCTAAGAAACTGTCTTGGTATGTCACATGTTTAGTTATTCCCCTGCTTCCTGTAGTGAATATTATTAATGTAACAAGTGTAGTTCATTTGTAGCTGGAAGTGAGCCTTAGTAAAATGGAAAGCATGGCTCCTTACCATGAAAAGTCAATTGCCAATAGACTGCTTAAAGAAAGTTTGCCTTTAGTCGATACTTTTCTACTAAATATGATAAACCTTTCCTTATCAACAGGGTATGTCGCTTGATCTTTCAAAGTAGCTGTTATTAAACCTCTCCTTAAAAAGCCAACTCTTGATCCTGGGGTCTTAGCCAACTATAGACCTATATCGAACCTCCCCTTTCTCTCTGACATTCTTGAGAAAACAGTCACCAATCAATTGTGTGATTTCTTGCATAGCAACGGCCTATTCGAGGAATTTCAATCAGGCTTCAGAGTACATCATAACACTGAGACAGCACTGGTAAAAGTAACTAATGATCTTTTGTAGGCATCAGATAGGAGACTTATCTCTGTACTTGTTCTGTTAGATCCTAGTGCTGCATTTGACACAATTGACCACCATATTCTTCTGCAGAGACTGGAATATTCAATTGGCATTAAATGAACATGATAAGTCTAACTTGTCAGATCACATTCAGTTTGTTCATGTTAATGACAAGTCCTCCGTACACAGCAAAATTCGTCAAAGTGTTCCACAAGGCTCAGTTCTTGAGCCAATACTATTCCCCCTGTATATGCTTCCCCTTGGCAATATTATCAGAAAGCACTCAGTTTACTTTCACTGTTATGCAGATGATAGCCAATTACATCTATATATAAAGCCAGAGGAAGCAAATCAGTTAGCTAAACTTCAAGCTTGTCATAAATATGTTAAGATCTGGATGACTCACAATTTTCTATTACTCAATTCAGATAAGACCGAAGTTATAGTACTTAGCACGAAACAACATTGGATCACACAATCCCATAATATAACTTCTCTAGAGGGTTTTACTTTAGCCTCCAGTACCACCGTTAGAAATCTGGGGGTTATTTTTGATCAGGATACGTCCTTTAACTCTTATATTAAACAAATCTCAAGGACTGCCTTCTTTCATCTCCGTAACATAGCAAAAATCAGGCATATCTTATCACAAAAAGATGTGGAAAAATGAGTCCATGCATTTGTTACCTCCAGACTAGACTACTGGGGTGAACCGTGAAGTTTTTGAAGAGCCTTCAATTGATCCAAATTGCTGCTGCACGTGTACTGACAAGAACTGGGATAAGAAATCACATTACTATAATATTAGCTTCTCCGCACTGGCCACTTGTAAAATCTAGAATAGAATTCAAAATCCTTCTTCTCAGCTACAAAGCGCTTAACAACCAGGCACCATCATATCTTGAAGAGCTCATAGTACCCTATTAGTAGTAAGTAAATTGGGAGCCTTCGGTTACAAAGCTCCTCTCCTGTGGAACCATCTTTCAATTTCAGTCTGGGAGGCAAACACCCTATCCACATTTAAGAATAGGCTTAAAACCTTCCTTTTTCATAAAGCTTATAGTTAGGGCTGGCTCAGGCTCACCACGGACCAGCCCCTAGTTATGCTGCTAAATAGGCTTGGGCTGCTGGGGGACTCCATGACATACTGAGCTCCTCTCTTTCATCTGTCTCCCTATATGTTCTCCAATCATGCTCAATTTAGGTCTATTACTAACTTGCCACCTTCCCAGGAGTGTTTGTGCTTTCTCGTCTTGCAGATACCCATGGACTGTCGTTCTGGGATTGATGATCTTAGCTGTGCCTTCTGCTGTGGCTCTGCTTGATGCTTAGAGCAACTGTTATTATTACCATTATTATTATTAATATTAATATATTATTACTAGCAATATAATTATTGGTATTGGTATTTTTAATAGTATCATTATTTTAAAACACTTACATATAGCGTACATTTAGTTTAACGTATGGTTTTATCTTAGCTTTTGGCTTTGCTCTCTCTCTCCCCTTTCTATCCCCCCCCCAACCCGACCGTGACCGGTGCCGACAGATCCCACCCACCTCTGGTGGGCAGGTTTAACAGGTTTCTGCCAGTTAAAAGGAAGTTTTTCCTTATCTTGACTTCCGGTCTAAATTAGGACAAGCTATACTTGACATGACTGAGACATCTCTACAGAATTTTTACAGAGTTTTTTCAACAGAGATGTCAACACAGCCATTATTTCACTTATAGTGTGCTCATCGGCAGATAAAGATCCTACACTTTGTATGATTACAGACCAGTGTCTTCATAAAATTCAGATGCAAAATTGTTCCCAAAACCTTACCTAACAGATGAAACTTAGCCTTGTCAAAACTTATTCACCCTGACCAAACCTGTTTTGTCAAAAACTGATTAGCTTTAGATCATGTAATGAGATTACTTGATACTGTACATAAGTCATCACAATATGTCTACCGGCAGTATTATCAATGCTGAAAAGGCATTCAATACTTTAGAGTGGAGTTTTTTGTGTGTACAGGCAGTGCTGACACTGTTGGTATGTTTTTAACTCTATGGTCTCACTTGTGCGTATGATTATTTGTGTGTGTGTGTGTGTGTGTGTGTGTGTGTTGGTTGGGGGGGGTTGTGTTTTTTTGATCACAAAAAAATTAACCTCACCTTTTTCTTTTTACATAAAAGCACAAGTGATTGCAAAGACTCATCACATTAAATCCCACAAACGTGAATCAGAGAGAAAAGAGTAAAAGCACAGAGAGTATGAAAGAGTATCAGCACAGAAAATAGGTCAGATATGCATGCAGATTAATTTATGTTCCATGAGGATCCCTGTTGAGCATTTAGAGAGCTAACTAACACTAACACCTGAAAGATAACATATGGATCATACTGCAAAGAAACTCACAGCATTAATGGCTTTCCAAATAAATATTATGGCATGATGACCTTTAAAGCTGGTGTTGGTAATTCTGGAAAGCTAGCAAAATTGTAAAGTAGCAGACTAAACCCTTCCCCTGCCCTTGGAGGTCCTTCCAAAAACATGCCTCTACTCCACATACATTAGCTCTGCTGCATCATAGAGTTACAGGCTGTTACAAGTTACCACGGCAGTGCTTATTATTGTTTTCTCTCTTTCATTCTCCAGTAAACTCACAATACCATATCTCTCACAGTGGTAGCAGCGATGGTGACATGCACTGAGTGCAGGCTTGTGCACAGTAGGTTGGGTTATGAGCATTGACTGTATAAAACACTGGACAAACCCTCCGTGACATCACCCATTGGTTTCTGCACAGCGAAAGTGAAGCCTCA
>JAQNCA010099458.1:0-21415 GCA_029783725.1 Acanthurus tractus | reverse complement strand
CTCTCGTCTCCGTCACGTGGTAAAGGTTCGTTGACGACGATATTTAGTCATAATTTTCGTTGACAAAAACAACACTAGTTAGGATAGCCGAGGTATAGCTAGCAAAGCTACAAATTCAAAAAAGAATTTTTACCATACCTTATGCAATGAAGGCATGGCTGCTATAATTTATCATAATGACCAGCGTCCTTTTTAAGTTAACAAGTCTTTTGTTAGCAGAAAGAGGTGATGGTGTTTTGTGTTCATTAAAGCATAACTGCTTCAAAAGTTTACATGTTCTGTGTGTGTAAAACATTTTTTCATGCATATTTGGCTTAAAAATTTACAATGTATTATTCAGTATTTTAACTCATGTTCTCATAAAATGTTGAAAAAATATGTTCATGCCCGGGCTTAAAATTGCAACCATTTGGTGTTGTGGTGCAACCCGCTGTTACTTCTTATGCACTGTTCTTTTCAATCCAGCACTTACGAAACCATCATGTTAAGACTCATGACTTAACCATTCATAAAGCATCTGGATGTGTGTTATACATTATATATCATGTAAACTCGGCACAGTAGAAGCAGTGGTTGCACAATCTTTGAAAGGAGCCATATTAAACTACCCGTGTGAACATGTGCACTCCAGAACTAATTGGAATAGCACTATACCCCTGAAGATAACATTGTGTTAGCCGCTTAATTCATGCGGTTTAAATGTTTTTCAATAAATATCTTAATGCATAAATTGTCGTGGAGAGTCCTGTGAGTCGCGAGGTGGGGCCTCCATGGATAAGACTTGTTTTGTTTTCCCCTCCCTCGATGTCTGAGGTTTTGAAGGCCAGTGGATTAATTTTACTTTCCATGGAAATATACCCACAACAAATCCTAAAATGTCGTATGGGTGTGCTCAACACTTCCCTGTAGACTGCTTTGTGAACGAGGGACAGTACAAAGCAGGATTAGCTAAGAAGCTGAAGCTAAAGCCTGGATTGGTACCAACTGTCCGTGACCCAACTAACCTGGGAGCCGTAAGTTTTACTATTTTATGCTGCTTTACTGTATAGGCCTACCTAGCCTATCATAGCCTGTTGACTTTTTAGCATGGCCGGTAAAAAATGGTTGACAGGTTGCATGTCTCCTCACCAAAATGGGTACTTCCATTTTTTTCAGCCTTGTAGGGACCCATATACACAGCCAAGTGTTTTTCCATTCACAGTTTTTTAGCAAGAGTATGCAAAACAGAAAGGACATGAGTTAGTTGCATCAAACTAATAAAATAAAATTCAACTTGTAGTGGAAAATTAAAAATATATAGAGTATACAGACAAAGAGACAGCCAAAAAGTTAAAGTCTGCTCTTTGTCATTCAAAGAGTTTTTAACTGACGTGGCTGACATGATTTATATAGTCATGTTATAAGGTGTTTAGACAAAAATAATTTTTTTACACTCTGATAAAAAATATTGGAGCTACTGATGGCTTGCAAAGC
Organism: Acanthurus tractus; assembly: GCA_029783725.1. Lineage (NCBI taxonomy): Eukaryota > Metazoa > Chordata > Actinopteri > Acanthuriformes > Acanthuridae > Acanthurus > Acanthurus tractus. The sequence continues at coordinate 19,942 of JAQNCA010099458.1, read as the reverse complement.
TATAGTGCAAATATTTTGCTGTCATAATGTGCGCCTGCCAACCTTTACTGATATGGTGGGCTGTGCTGCCCTCTTGTGTGTCTGCATGGCAATTGTTGTCTGGCAGACATGATGACTTATAGCAGTGAGTGCAGTTATGTGCTGGTCTGCCTGCATGAGAGAAATAAGGCACACACTGAGCTTGGGTGGGAGTGTGGACTGAGCGGCAGTGGTGGAGTGTGTCTGGGGCGAGTTGCGGCCGGCTCTGACAGGCGTCGGGTTGCCCGTTCAATGCTGTTGCAGCTTTAATTTTATTTATTATTTGTTTGTTTTTCTCTCTTAGGAACGTCCCCAACTTGTGATATCATTGATACTTTTCATTTATGTATAAAAATCCTGTTCTTTAATGTTCAAGAGCACTATACGATTGTCATGTACCAAGTAATAGCTCAAAAAAAACCCTGAATTTAAAAAAACCAAAAACAAAAAAACTGCTAGTGTTAGACAAAAAACTGTATTGTCTGTGTACAACTGCGTTATGCACCACTGACCACTTCATTCTACTACAGAGACTGGAATATTTTCTTGGTGGTAAATGACCAGCCTTAAGCTAGTTTAAGACCTATTTATTGGATCACTTTAAGACTGAGACGAATACTCAAGTTAATCAAGAAATTAAGTTATTAGAAATCATCTGGGCGAAATCCTTTGCCTTGATGCCTCCTTTCAAGCAAAACTATACAGTACACTATGTAAACCACAGATGGTTATTTATGTTGCACAACGCACTTTAAGGATACATTGTTGTAACATGAGTGGAGGTTCAGAGAGGTTGAGCAGGATATTTAATTTAAATTGTGATTTGAAACTTACATTTCTCTTTAAAACAAATGTTGCACCCCCTGCAATTTAAGAATTGCAGTGGTATATTTTGATTAAATTTGGATAAACTGTGAAGCACTCGTTCCTCAGTTCTTCAGGAGTAGAGTGGAAGCCAAGCAAGAAAAAATTATTTGCAGAAACTCAAAGAATGTGTTAATATTTTTCAGTTGCAGAGAACGCCATTTTTATTTTTTTCTGGTATGAGTTGGCTTATTTAATCTCATACATAATACACAATCATCTTGCTGAGCCGGTTTACCCTCAGACCCATCTCCTTCACATAAACAAGAATCAAGTGAAGTGATGGCCATGGCTAACTGTGAGCAATGGTGTAATTGAGAGAAAAACAAAGACAAATGGCCTCACAATTAAGGCAATCATTTGGACATGATCTGGATTTTACAATCTTGATGGGACGGAAGAATTTGACAAGACTAGGTGCCATCTTTGATTCTCAGCTATCCTTCTATGCACAGGTGACCAAGGTTGTAAAATCCTGCTTCACTCATTTAAGACTGTTCACAAAAATCTCCTCCACTTTTTGAAGCAGTCATCCATGCTTTTATCTTCTCCAGACATGAGTATTGCAATGCACTTTACTCTGGTATCGGTAAGTGAAACATTTAAAGACTACAACTCATCCAAAAAGCTGCCGTCAGGCTTTTAACACATACCAAGGGAAGTTAGCACATTACACCAGTCCTTGCCCTTTACTGGCTACCAGTGAGTTTAAGAACTGATTTTAAGATTTTACCACTTGTTTTTTAAAGCCTTGACTGGACAGGCCCTTACCTACATCGAGGAACTGCTAACTCCCTATGAGCCTGATCACAGTCGAGATCCACTGACAGGGCCCATATGATGGTTCCCAAGTCTGAATTCTCGAGCTTACATAAGACCCTTTAACAAGTGCAGGTACCATTTAATGTAGGGCCAGTAATCGAATAACAATTCAATTATAATTTTCGCTATTAACAATTATGAAAACATGGTTACCGAGATAACATAATCCACTGCACTCAGTGCCTTCATTCTCTCCTTGATACTGCACTTAAAGCAGTCAAATAGACCACTGCATTTCAGCCATGTTTTCTAATCTTTTATAAACTGAAAAAAAAGATATCATATTACAAACCAGACATTAAATAAGTTTTAAAACAGTAATGATAATAAAAATTATAATAAAATAATAATTGTTGTAATTGCTATTATTATTAACTGTAGTAGCAGCAGTAGTAGTTAAATTGTATAATTAATATTAACTCACTGTAAAACAGACATTTGTTACCAATGCTTGCTACTAATCTTATTATCAGCATAATTATTATTATCATCATCATTATTGTTATTATTATACGTATTATTGTTATTATCATAGCTGTTGTCATTGTACACTCACATGTAACCTTCATAGTATAATGCATATTCACTTGTCTAGTTGAATTTCTACATATATAGTGTTGTTGTATCACTGTTTTGGTGCATCTGTGTCTTCCCCTCGCTTTTCTTCCCTCTTCCTTCCTCTCTCTCTCTCTTCCTCTTAACCCTACTGGTCCCATCAGATAGCTGCCCAACTCTGGGCTTGGATCTGTATTAAGGTTTCTGCCTTTGAAAAGTATGTTATTCCTCACCGCTGATGCCAAGTGCTTGCTCATGTTAGAATTGTGCTCAACTGCTTGGTCTTTATAATTAGAATTTTAGATTGGGGTCTAGACCTACTCTATGTAAAGTGAGACAACTTTGGTTATGATTAGGCGCTATATAAATAAAACTTTATTTGATTTGTTTAAAAAGTACAACAAATGCATTACATTTTTGAATAACTGTAATCTCAATTTTCACCAAAATAACGGGAATAATTATGTGTCCCTAGTTTTCTGTTTGCTCTGTTTGGGAGATTGCCGTCGGTGATTTATTAACAAAAATATTGTGTTCAAATTTAACAGATATTTCACATTTTTGTAAAATATGTAGTTGTCACAGCAATACAAACATGCACACAAACCTGTGAGCTTGGGTCTTTGCTCCTTTGGGCTGAAAGAAAGGCTACAGCCATAAAGTACTCTGGCCATTCCAGGTACTCTTCCCTCTTCATTGTTGTGTTACTACACGAGAACAAAACAACAAAAAATTTACACAATGCAAAGTTTTGTGACTTAAAAGAAAAATTCATCCTTGAGCCAATTTCCATTGCTTTAAGTTTAATTGAATCACAGCTTATTTCTATGCAGTTTCCTCTGTTTACACACCTACATGTGGGTATGTCAGAATCTTACTTATTATTCGACATGTATGCACACACTAAATCGGCAATGACAAGCAATAAAATTACCATAAACACGTTCATTTCAAAACACAGGTTATATTCTGAGAGGAAGCTTCATTTGCATGGTACTCAGCCTAAGCTTGAACATAAAAAAGGGACTGTCTTTCTTACAGACAACAGTAAAACAGGCTGTAATGTCACTAAATAAAACTGTTAAAAAAATTGTTTTCCGTTTGCTGGGTTTAAGCACAGCTTTTGATAAAAAAAAAACGTTGGCTTAACTTCGCCTGTGGTGTTATTGTGTAACATTTAAAGAGCTATCTATGGAACTAAACTAAGGATGCAAAACAAGTCTAGGCCTTTCTTTCAGTCTCATTGCCAAACTTAACTTCTTCTCGGTGTCTGTTTCTACCTCTCATGCCGAATGAGGGTAAAGGGTTATTAAATTAATTATCATAAATTAGTTACCCGTTCCGATGACGAAGACTTTGAGGCTGAATTTCTTCCATTGTACCTTGAATACTTACGTTAAGTTACTAGAACTCAGTAAAAAAAATCGAAAAGTTCACGGACTGTCAAAAACACGCTACGTCGTCATAAAGAAAGTAGGAAGAAATTTCCCGCGCCGTCTCTGACTGCAGAGAAAGTGGATAAACTCGTCGAGATAGTTCACGAAAGGCTGGGCCAGGGGCAATGTTGGAAAAATGGTTACTCTTCCCGTCTCCTAGGTTGACGTGATCAGCTTTCCCTCCAATCAGGGCCAGTTCTGCCTCGGACCCCGGAAACGGAAACTAAGCTGAAAGGGGTTTTTGTCCTATGCACTCAACCATGTTCTCAACTGTCTTTGGTTACAGCAAAGTGTCAATATCAACGACAGCGTCCGTCTGCTTCTCGATCCACACACACAGGTACCCTGTTCCAAGCGAAGCAGGGCGAGGAATCTGGGTGTGTACTTGTTTAGCCCATATGGTTTAACCAATATTTCTGGTTGCAGGCCCGGCCAAGAATAATGAGATTTGGAGGCGGCATGGGGGGCGGAGCTCGTTTAAAATATGGACGATCGTGTGACTTAGCTGACCTATCACAATTGTTGCGGTGTGCGCGGCCGAAACGCTCAGTTATTTGTTGTTGGAGGTTCTCCTCGAGCTGTGGCATAGGGTTCTTCATAGGGTCCGTCGACTGATAGATTTTTTTGCCCCACAAATGCATTTTACCGTCCTCCTCTATGGTGGGAAATTTAAACGACGTGCGCGTCTCTGGTCCAGTATTTTTCAAAGGTAAGTTTTTCACTTCAACATGTGCCTTCCTCAATGAATAGCTTACTAATCGTATAAGACTGTTAAACTAAACCTTCATTATTGCAAATGTAATTATGTACTCTAATACCTGGCATATTTCATGACGTGGTATTAAATAGAGAGATTTCTTGAGGTTTCTTGTTGCATGCCCCCGCTATGAGCGAGTGAGTTTTCTTAGATTTTTTTTGTCGTTTATTGTTACTACGTAGAATAAATTTGTTGGGTTATTGTACTGTAATTGTACTGCTTGCTTTATCTGTTGCAATGTTGAATATTTTATTGTTTTAACTTTTTGAACTGTAGATGATTTTTAAAAAAAGAATTAACTTAAGTTTAAATATTTTGCCCAATTGTCATTCTCAAAGGATCTTTACATTTGAAATGAATGGTCAGTGTCACACAGTTCCTTTGTTATAATAAAAGTTGTGTTTTATAGTTAATCGTGCAGACCCTTCCCATCTGCCCTTTTCATAGTAACCAGGGCCGATGGTATGAATGTTTATGTTCTGATAACCAGTAAGGTCCTGAAAGTATACAGCTTGACCTTGTTTGGATACGTAGTTAAGGACTGACAACATGTGAGGACTACCACAAGGTGGTCTTTATAGGCGTGTCATATCTTATCATTCAGGATGACTTTTTAATATAATTTTTAGCTGATAAAAAAAATATTGTGATAATGGTAGTATTCCACACTACTGAAGTAACTTTAGCAGTGTGGATGTGGTTTGATTACAAATCAGTCCAACCAAAGTTATAAGTGGGAGATGCAGGAAGAATGTAACAACAAAAGGGGGAATACAAACAAATTTATTTCACAACATTAAGCAGGATCACCGTGTTGAGTATGAAGGGAACCAAAATTATTGCAAGTATTTTGTCATATTGTCAAGAATATCATTATTGTAGAAATACCCTTGAATATTGTGAAATTATTTTAAGACCATGATGCCAACCCCTAGTAGACAGACTTTTTATATGCAGCAACACTTATCATTTGTTGTGAAACTGTTGAAAGGCAAGGACTATGGACAAATTTCATATTTGTTTGAATGACATTCATTCAACGCAATAAAAAACACATTCACCACTACATTTTGCTGTTGATGTAGGTGCAACATCTTCAGCGGCTGTTGCTGTAACTGTAGAGCACATAGTGTTGTATTATTTGCCTCAAATGCTGCTCCAATGTTCTCTTACTCCCCAAACCTATAACAGAAGAAAGAAGTTCATGACTTACTGATATTGTTCTCATTTTATTATCGTTGTGCAGTTGTCATCTGGGATGCAGCTATCATCAATTATACCCCGAAACTATAGAAACTATAAACTATCTATACTGATAGATATCAGGTAAGAAAATTAAAACTTAATTTTAGTTAATTAGATCTTATTTGATTTTATATATTTTATTACTGCTTTAACTTTATTTTCATTTTTATATATTTATTATTATTTTTTTTGTTGTTGTTGTTGTTATTATTATTATTTATTTGATTATTTATGTCATCGGGTTTTACCTTTCAACTTTTTTTACACATGAAAAAATTGTTTAAGTTTTTGCTTTGTAAGTCTTAAATTACCACCACAGAAGAACACGTAATCTATGTATCAAGTTGCTTTTTCTTGTATGAAAGGTGCTATAGAAATAAAGTTGTTAATTGTTAAGAATTATTTGATTATGACGATAAGGAACAATAAGAAATATTAGTGAAAGATATGAGGGGAAGTAATCTAGCACATCTATAGTGAAGACAGGTAGAGTGCACCTGCACACGGTCTGTCAGTATTCAGAAATCAATAAAAGATCAAATCTGGATTGCATGTGGTACTTTTGAAAGGTAAACAGGTAGCGCCCTCTTACCATGCTATTTTGGCTTACAATGCACAAAATATCACATCACACAATGAACACAGCAACTTTAGGAATATAATGATTTTATGGTTCGGTAATCACTTGGAAGCTAGGTTTTTTCACAAAACTCCCTTACTTTTTGGGGTTTTCTGTAGTTACAGAGACATGTCTTATCTCATTTTTCTTTCTTGTTGTAGGGCAAAGAGGTTATTTTTTTAGCTTCCTCTGCAGCTTTCTTGTAATTTATCTGGAAAAACAGATAAAAGCATAATTGGGAAAAGGCATCACAGTGTTGAGTGGCAGAAGCTCAGTCTGTAGGATTATGGCTTGCGAACTGGAGGGTTGCAGTTTCAAGTCAGGCACAGATTATGCTATGAAGTGTGGACTGGCCTTGTATGCTGCTCTCTCATTCAGACATCTCTTGGTTGCATATATAGGCATGTGTGTTTAAGACCTGTAATCACAACTGAGTGTAAAAAAAGTGTAATTTCAATGCCACTTTTAATCAAACTGACAAATTGCCACCAAAACATAAATGATTCTGTATGTTCAGATCTTATTGACATTTGGCATCACAAAAACCCAGACCAAAGAATATTTACATGGAGCAATACAGATCTTTCAGTCTAGAATTGATTTTGGCTTCTTAACAATGACTTTACTGACAAGGTTGAGGAAGTTTCTACTGATCCAGTAGTATTAACTGGCCATAAAGCCATCTCAATAAGATAAATATGAATACTTAATGCACTAAAATAATGAACAGAAGTTACTTGAAACTTAATAAATCATTTGTAGAGAACAAATACTTAAAGCAAGAATCCCATAAAATTTATTAAGAACTATCAGAAACATATGAGTGTGCTCAACAATGTAGATTTGTGCTGGGAATGAATGAAGGTAGAGATTTAAAATTTGGCTGTTTCACTGGGGGAAAAAATTACTTAAGTCTTAAAGAAAACTGAATAAGAAATAATAACAAATTTCAAGGTATGTGTATGCATCACTCTCTTTAGATATGCCCTCTGAAATTCATAGAACACTCAATAAAATGATTTTAAAAAATCACAATAACTGTATTTTATCTGGAAGAATAAACCTCTCTTCTTAAAAAAAATTGTACAACACTAAAGATAAAGAATGCCTGGGGGTCTTACATTATGAAAAACTTAATTGTCTTAAAATTATTAGCCGATTATTTAAAAAAAAAAAAAATAGCATGTGGAACACCTCTCCCAATTACTTATTCAGTCATGTTGATGGTATTGACTTTCTTTTTAAATGTAATATTTCTGTAGGCAAATTACCCATCAAAGTGGTTAACTTTAACAAACAACTAGCATGGACCTTGGGCTACAAACACAACTTCTTTCCTCAAAGCTATTACATATGGAACAATAAAGATGTTCATTTTAAACACAAACTCTCTTTATTCAAGGATGGTTTGACAACAATATATTTCAGGCTCAAAAGCTCTAAAATAAAGATGGATTATTATTTACTTACAGTTAATTTCTGAATAAGTTTAAATGACCCGGTACTAAAAGAATATGCTGATCTATTGATGCTGATTACCAGAGGTGCTTTACAGATTAAAAAAAAAACCTCTCCAGATGTAGATATAAAGATATAAAAAATATATAAGATAAATAACAATAAATAACAAACAAAATAAGAAACAAATTTGCAACACACTTGAAGAGAGTCAGACCCCTCACCACAAATATTTTGGTCCTGCAGTTATGGTAACTGAAACGGGCAAATAAGCATGGAGAATAACAGACAAATATTAGATTAACAACAAAATGAAAGAGGTGTCATTTAAAATTTTACACTAAATGTATCCTGTAAAGCACATTCAAAAAAGATTTTAAGTGAATATTGATTATTTTTGTGGTTTCTGTTGTTTAGACAGAGAAACAATTTTTCATTTATTTTTCCAATGTATGTACTCAAGAACATTTTGGACTGATATGCAGAGCTTTCTATTTATGAAAACAAATCAGTTGGTAGTGCTTGGTCTTTGTGATTTTTTTGTTTATTTTGATAATAAGTCAGTAGACCAAAATATTAGCTTTTAAATTAAACTTTTTTCTAACTCTGTAAAAAATTCCATATCCACTTAATGAAATGATCAAGTGAGAAACCCAACCTTACCGTATTGCTAAATTATGTTAAAGTGTATTTCAATTCCATAATGAAGCTGGAAAAAAAGAAAGCAGCAAAGACCCAAACAATATTTGAGAAATATAAAACCATAGACTGATGGCACTAAAATATTAATCTGTATTACTTTTCAATTTGCTTATTTATTTATTCACTCCTTTATCCTTTGGGGCATTTTGCTCTTTTTTCAATGTATCATTATCCCTGTAATTTATTTTTATATCATAACTGAATCCCCTGGCACCTTTTGTCTCTCACTTTTTTTTTAATTTTGTCTCTTCTATCTTGTCTAACCTTGTTTATATGTTTCTTTTATACTTGTTTATTTACTTGTACATGTTTTTGCTATTCTAATAAAAGTCCATACAAAAATATGCAATTGCCAGGTTTTAACCAATAGAGTGCAGTCAAAAAAATTAAAAGCAATGTGTAGAACTGAAATCCTTGAAATCACACTGCACTAATGCTTTTCCTACAAAAAACACCTCCAGATTGCACAGCTTTCCAGCGGACTGCGTGTGCACCAGGCCAACTGGACCGTGGCCTTCTGCTTACAACTGGGTCCAGTTGCACCAACAGGACCTGTATGGACCGAAGTGTTGCTCGGAGGATGACCCTAACCCCTAGATTTATAAATATAAAATGGGCTTTAGTCACTAATATGTGCGCAAAAATGTTCTTACCGTCAGCACCAAAAGAGTGAATGCGCAAAATCACTGTCATATTCATGTCATTTACTCACAGGCCAATTTTGTTCCTTGCCTGTGTTTGTGAATCAGAATCATTCTAAACTGACAGGCGTGTAGCTGAGCCAGTGTTGTTTGTTTTTTTTATCCTTTTTTATTTTTGGTGAACATTCTCAAAACCTGTATATAATATTCTCTACACTTTGTGTATCGGTTAAGTATCAGTTTTCAAGTAACTGAAAATTTTCACAGTTCCATTTCACCTGTTGAAGTCATGGGGGCTTAATTAATGAGACATACACAGGATGCATGAGTGACATGGGACTACAGGACTAATCGCGGCAGGAGAGGAGGACTGAAGCTCTGCTGCAGTGTATGTATTGACTGTGCCTTATGCTACTCTTATAGGTTGGTTATGATGTTAAATTGTTCTTTGAAATGTTTTTGCACTTTTATGGAAGGATTGTGCTGAATGAGTAGCCCTGAAGCAGGAAATAAACACTTTATTTAATGTGCACCTTTTATTTTTCTTGCGAAATGGTGCTTAGGTTTACATGTAAACTAGAGTGTGAGAGACTATGTTAAAGTGCATAATTCACATACATTTTGTTTTGTTTTCCCTGTAACTGCTGATTTCAAGTTCACTAATGGTGCATACATTGTTAGTATGCATGTTTTGTTTGCTATAGTATTCTGTTAATGTTTATAAAATGATTTTAACACACAACAACAAAAGAAAACTTGGGACGCTGTTGTGCTGGAGCTGGAGAGAGGCCCTGCTGCTTTGTGTGTATTAAACTGTGCTGCCAAGGCAGCTTTTGCTGTTTTGTTCAAGCAGAGTGTTCGCACATACTACTAAAACTGACAAATAAGCACAGTATGTGTAAATACCTTGCAACTTAAGCACTGTCTAATGAACAGTATGAATGTCTGTGAGTATCCTTATTTTTTAACTGAGTTTAAATTTAATATAATGACGAGTAAAACAACAAAAAAATCAATTTGTCTGCATAAGCTTACTGTAACATTCTACATAATTCAGCCATCCTCCCTTTATTCCACGTAAAACATCAAAATAACACCTAAAACTGAATAAAAATACAACTAATACATAAACAAGAACCTCAATATGTCATTTAAAGGTAGAATATGCAGCATTTTCCATGTGGAGTTTAACTTTAAAAATCGGTTTCTCCTCCCCAGCCTAACTACACGCCTTCTGCTGCTGACACATTAACCCACCTGCAGCATCCTAGTGAGGGACTACACAGTAGTGTAAATTTTGACTCAGATAATCAATTTTCGGCCAGATGTGTTTGCCTTTGTAAACCGGAGTGGCCGGTGTGCCTGAAGGAAATGATTCAAAGCCAGTCAGCACTACAGATTTCTAGGGTTATTAAATGTAAAATTATCAGCATTGTAAGCAAGTAAAACTCGGTGTGTTTTACATAGACTGCAAGCTAAGTAGGAACGTTACATTTGTTGCAATAGAAATGCTGATGTGTTAGCAAGCTAATAAGGATAATGCAAAGCACCTACCTGTCCAACAGAAAAAGGCCAACTCCAGATTCACTCTGGTTTTAAAACAAATTTGGTCCACTCTGTGTTTCGCTTAACTATATTTGCACTTCTTAGCTCTGGTGTTGCATTTGTTATCCGGATAAAATAAAGTAATTAATTAATTAATTAACAAACAACAAACAAAACCTCTTCAACCCAGATCATTTTGATGCGAGGGTTGGTGTTTCCTATGACTTTCACTCAATTTCTTAACAATTCTTTTTAAATTTTCTACGAGCTCGACGGCAAGAGTTAGTAGCATAGTGCAAAAGTTGAGGCTAAAATCAGAAGAAATGTAGTTAGGCTTTAACTTTTCTTTGGCTCTCAATCATGACCCAGTAATTCTCCTCTGAACACCGATACTGATGAAGAGGTAAGCAGTGGTGTGTCTGTTGCTATCCTCACTGTCGTTGAAGATGATAATGCCTGTACATCACCAGATATGCAAGAAGTGGCTGTTGTGTTGGAAGGAGCCATGGTGTTGCATGACCTACCAGAACTCTGTACTGCCTTTGCATACCTCTTTGGCCTTCTGCATGCAATGAAAATTATTATCCAAAGTGGATGAGGATTTGAAGCAGACACCAGTCTTTTTTTGAGCTTGGCTCTTGATGCTTGTCTCTAAAAGCAAAGCTTTTGCAGTGAATGTTAATGGGAGAGCTAGACATGTAAACCTTTTCCTTTCAGCTAACTTTCAGTTATGTGTTGACCATTCCTTGAACAGTTATAGCAAAAACTTTTCCTTAATTTATAAAGGTAAAGTTTTATTGCACTATACTAACTCACAATATTTGTGTAAGTTGAATGCAGAACTACATGTTGTTGAAGCCAGAACTGTATGTTTATTCACCTGCCTTAGGTGGAGGTAGAAGCACATGCTACTGAAGCAAGAAGTTTTTGCTGGCCTTTGTTGGACTCTCATAACTAGGGGTAACAAAAAAAAGTTGGCAGAATTGTTGTCCAAGCTTGGAAATTTAAGTTAAGTCAACAGCAGTAGTCAAAAGTTGAGAAAACTCAAAAATCTTTTGCATCATGTGGCCTTGAAAATATGTGTTTTCCATTTTTACAGTCCCAGAGTTATTCTGAACAGTAGATGCAATATGTCTGTTTCCTTTTCCCTGTATTCTTATCAAGTATGTAAGAGGTATGAGTTCTTATATGTACAGGCCATTCATTAAATTAAAATGAAAGTGCATAAATAGGTGTTGTTTTCATCCTTTCCAATTAATTAGTCATGCTCTCTAATGTTAAGCTTCTGTCAATGCGTTTTTGCTGCCATCATATGCCCTGTATAGTGCAGAATTAATCCTGTCAATGCATTGAAGCTGCCTCTTTAACGACTCTTTGTCGGCTCCCCATTTATACCCAGCTACACACTTCATTAAATTAAACACTTTAGAACGCTTGTTTTTTCCCCATAAATAAACGAATAAATAAATAAATTAATGTGTGTGTGTGAATATATAGATACGTTTATTTATTTATTTAAATCTATCAGTATGTAAGATACTGAAATTCTTGAAACTCTCCCGGCAGAATTTGCTTTTGTGCCCAGGTTTTTCAAAAGTAAAAAGTTACCCTCAGCGACGTAACTTTAGCTTGCTAGGACGCTGTTTTTTTCTGTAATTCATGAATTTGTCTAACATGTGCTTTCACTTCAATGAATGCATTGGAAGCGCTGTTGGAAATTCAAAATGCCATTTCAGTGCTTGTTTATATGATGACATGGTAGAGAAAGGGGTGGGGCAGTAAAGGTAGGAGGAAGAGAGAGTAAACAGAGGAACTCTAGGCACAAGACAACACTGTTCAGGGTTTCAACTAATTCAGCAGGGCAACTCCTCTGACTTTATTTGTACTTGGCCAAATGAAGTGAAAAGTGGATACGTCTGATGGGAAATTGCTTTTCCAGCTGTCCTTCCTTGCAGCTTGTCAGAGGAAACACTGCACTCAGGTTGGTAGCATTAGCTCGAAATAAGGTGCTGTATTAAAATGTGGTTACTTTTTGGAATTGCTTCGCCGTGCTTGTAAAAGAAACTATTTAAAATTCGCTTGACAGAGCTCTAAAAGTAGTTAGTTTGAGCTGACGCTGTCCTCGTTAACCTTGACTAGCTCGGTATGCTAACTTGGGTATCTGTAAAAAAACAGATAAAAACAGATTGCAAGTGATAACCCGCTCAGCCAATAACGTTTCATTACGGGGCCTGTTGTGATATGTGTGGCTAATAGTATTAAAGAGAAGGTGGGTCTACAGGTTCAAATACCGTGTTTGCTTGACTTTCCTACACTAGGCTTAAAACCGTGTAATGGATATATTACGCAACACAGCTGCTGAAAGGCTGAGAGGGAAAGGATGACTGGGTGATGCTTTTTTCCCCTCTTAATCCAATTTTGAAGTTTCACAGCACAAAGTTCCTAATTATCATTAACTCTTGTAACGTTAAAACGTTAAATATCACGCCATCTCAGCCTTAAGAACATTTTTTTTAGTTTAACATTTAGTAGTCTACTTCATTCAACTTTTCGAATTAAAATATTTCATCTTATAATACAGAGGAAAAAAAACTTCTTTTTCTGAATCAGTTTTATTAGGTTAGATATTGTGTGTTTTAGAATTTTCGTTCCAACCCTCACTGGAGCAGTCCCTACTATTGCTAACCGAAATATAGTCTAACGCTATTAGTCTGAATGGACATTGGACTTGACTGGAGGATTTGTCTTTTTTGTTGTAAATGTTTTATTTGTGTATCTGTCTGTGTGTGGTAGTGTGTGTTATTCATACTTATGATTTCTGTTTCTGTGGAAATACATTGAGAGCAATTAGACACTGGGGATAAAGTCCTCCTTATTTGGTTAATAAAGCTAGGTCTGATGTAAACATAAACAGTAAATTTTTTTCCTGTGAGATAAAAATTAGTTATTATTAAAAATTATTAAGTAAACCTATTATCTGTTGTTTCACTGTCTCAAAGATGGGTCAGGCACTGTGGAGGCTGCCTCTCAGACAACAGCAGCAGCTTCAGGAGGAGCTTGCTGATCGACTATCTGGCCCTGGAGGAAGAGGACAAGAGCAAGGCAATCCTAACATTATTTATGTGTTATTATTTTTTGGCTTGTGTTTTTTTTAGTGAACGGATGACTGCTGCTACCAAAAGTGGTTGACATCCATGCTATAAATTTCATACAAAATTTGAGTTTAATTGCAGAAAAGGAAAAAAGAATGGTTTTGTGTTCCAATCCTTTTTCAGTAAATAAACGTTTGCCTTAATATCAGCTTAGCATGTACAAACTAAATCTGTCTGCACAGCAACTTCATTTTAAAAGTTCCTATTTAAATCTAATGTAAATAAAATGAAAAACATAGATTATGTAGTTTACTATACTTTCTAAAATGAAATACTGTCATTCATCATCAATAAAATCAATGTCTGTATATTTCTTGAGGGACTCCATCAAACTTAGAAGATGTCAAAGTTGCATTAGAACAATAAAGACAAAAATCTGAGACCATGTGAGCAACCAACACAGTCAAAAGTCTAGTGTGTTGCATTGGGTGGCAGGGGTTAAAGTTGCAGGCTGCATGCGACTAAATATTTCATCATGCACCTTATGATTCAAAGTGTGTAGGACAATCTTCAGTGGCTTTGAGACTTGAAAAATGGCCAGTGTTCTTCATTGTTTAATACTAACACTGATGTAGTATAAGGAAAGGAGTGTTTTTGTTGACTGTGGTTACTGGAGGAGCTGAGGTTGAGGCAGATGAGTAACAGACAATTGTTAAAGGAAGTCACAAGAGTGGAGTATTAAGTGAAAGATCTGAGATGGTAGGAGCACTTGGAAAAAGTAATAGAAAATAAGCAATCCTGTAAAGTGTCTGTTGTCTACTTTAAAGTCTAAGGCCAGAAACATGGAAATAAAGAATTTTGAGCATTGAATTGAAATTGTTTTTGAGAGATAGCTGGGTCTTTTTTAGGCCAAGATTTATCAAAAAGGTGGTTAAGGATTTGCTGCATGGCTTAGTAACAATATGACAAACGAAGGAGGTTGAAAAGTTGGTGGTAAAGGTTGAGAGATTTTTGAGACAATTTGATAAGAGAGAGCAAGGGCCCAAAGAAGTTTTTCATGGGCCGTGTCTAAAATCGTATACTAACGTCCTACTCATAGTGTGAAGTCAAACTGAGTGTGTAGTGCATTTCAACTGTGTATCATGCAAATTTTGTGTATGTGAGAATCCCCGGATGTCATACTACATTTGCAAAAATTTTTATGTATGCACGCTAGCTTACTGGACCTACTCAACCACTACAAAATGCATTGCATCTCTTCAGAAGAAGAAATGGCGGGGGGAGGGCCACAGGCAACAGCAAGCTTACAGATGTGAGTAAATAAAATTTATTATGGCTGGTGTAGGGTCAGATAACATTAATACATAATATACAGGGTTTAGAATTACATGAACATAGCTTTGTTGTCTTCGGAAATGTATTTAAATTTACTGTTGTTGCCTACCAGCTTGTTAGCCTGTTGGATGTAGTAATGTTATAGAATAGAGCAAAGCAAGTCAGCTGATAACTCCATAGTTGTAAGTGATTATTGTTAACTGTCAGTCACTCTGATCACAAGTACATAGGCTAGCTCTTAAAGTGGATGTGTTTTGAGTTACTGTCATTAGGTTTGTACGTCATTGTTTGTTTAAGGGACTGATAATGACACACAGATCCTGATCAGGTGCCAGGCGAGATATGAAGAGCTCCTCACAGGCAGGCGGAATGAAAATTCACTTTTTAATTTTTTTTCATTTTTGTGTGCATGGTTCATTATAAGTTTCATAAACTTACTTCACAACAGAACAACATTACCACAAAGTGTTAGTGTATGCCAAAAAGGGAGAATTACTCTTGTGTTTACCTGAGATGTGTATTTGCACACATATGGCATATGACAATCAATTATGTTGTGAGGAATCATTGCAATAACCATAATGTTGGAGTAACCATCATATTGTTGCGTGAATGTTTTCTTCTGTCAAAATTTTGTGCTAATTTGACCCATGTTATATTTGCATAGGATGTTCAGTAAAGAACACATGCTGGAGGGAAAGGTGGAGGCCTAGTGGGCAAAAAAAGGGAAAATCTAAAACAAAAATATAAGGTGAGTCAAAGTGTCAAGAGCGCTATAAACTTAAAGAAAAGCACATTGACAAATGTGATGATAATAAAGTTTGCTTTCTTAAAAATCATCAGGTGAAGCTGCTTAGTACAATTTTGTTAAATAATGTAGTCAGATGTTTATACCTGTCAGTCTTGTTTTTCTTGGTCCCCATAATTTAATCACAGTTAATTAATTTACCAGTGGTAAAATATGTAGCCTGTCAGACATCTTTATGTTGATTTGTTGGAAATTAAGGCACCTTGCACAGGTGTGTGTCCACGAAGGGAGTAGAGGCACAACAGAGGGGGCAGCACATACGGCTTCTCAAGTGTATTTCAGTCGTCAGTGTTCAATTTCTGTAGGAAACGTGTAAGTTTAAGATCAGTTTTTATCAACTCTAGATCTGTTTTTTTCCTCTAACATCCACATGTACTGCACAGCAACAGAAGGGAAAATAAAGATAATTATCAAAGTGAGATGATCACATCTAGTGCTTAGAGCTTAGAGAGAGATGCTCTACTACTACCTTGTGGCAAAAGTAGGACCTACGTTTCCTTCGAAGGGAGAAAACACCTGGAACAAACACATAAGGTGCAGTTTCATTTTGAAATTACTGTAGAAATAAGAGTTAAACTATCCAGGTAACACTATATAACTGACTGTCTGAGGTTTAAAATGAATCATGATCATCATAAACAGCCATGCTTGAAAGCAATTACATCCAATCTGATTCCTCAGTGTGAGGGCATTACTTCTGATGCAAGAATGTATTGTCGATATGATTTTTTGGGCTTTTTAGCACATTTGCGTCTTTTAACGGTAATAACTCCACAGATGTTTTCCACAATGTCATTATCTTCCCCGCCATCATTGCCTCTCATTTTTTGCAGTGTGTGCAATAAAGTTTTTTTAATCCAAAAACTTTTCATCAGAAAAGTCACCTAATATTTTTATTTTAATGTATCTTATCAGCAGATCTTACGCATAGCATAAGTAAATACCATACCTTAATGAGCAGTGACAGCGCTGATCAAAAGTTCTCCGTTTGCTTCCTTCAAAGTTAGTCTTAGTTTGGCCACAGGGTGGTCGTAGAGCATCACTTTTAAGCGTAGAGCATCACTTTTAAGGAGGAGAAAAAAGAGAAAAAACAATTTCAGAAAACCTCCTCACAAGTACCACAAACTTTATCAAGTCATACACAAATATTCTAGCAGGATTGCATTCTCTCTCCATCGGCATAGGTTTGAAAGGCGTCAGACTTAGACTTACTTTAGACCGCAGGGGCCTGAGTTTGTCATATGTGCGTTTTTGCCCCATTGACTTGATTGGAAGGACACAGAGAAGCACTCCAAATTTGAGGTCTTATAAAATCCAAATGCTTTGACACAATTAGAATATTGAAAAACTATTTGGTTCAGCACTGTGTCCTCTGTTATCTATTATCTTTTGAAGGTGCTACCATTTACGCTTTTGGAGAAGAAAATGTTTGTTCTAAGTGAAATTTTTGCATTTTCAAATGCAAATAGCCGAGAGCCTGTTAATTTTAGCCTAGGGGTGTCAGCGCGTGATTTGTTGGTGTTGATGAGTAATACAATTGGGCTTTCGTCCCATCTCTCTATGACATTACTGTGAGCAGCAGTGGCCATTTTTCTGTGCCTCAGTAACGTATTTCTACACTTAGGTGGCGCTACAGAGCACATTTATTTACTGAGGGGGTCAGTTTTTCCATTTTATCAAATTTTTCGCCATCCCTGATGTGCATGTCAAATTTGTTGAGTTTTTGAGCATATTTAGGGTGTCAAATTCAGCTTCAAGGAGCGCCATTAATAATAATAATAATTAAAGCTGCAAGCAGCGTTGGACGGGCCCTCGCACCGCGCTTGCGCCAACCCGCCCCGACATGGCCGACCACGTGCGCTCGGTCCACACCGCGACCCTAGCGCAGAACGAGCCCTCTTTCTCTCATGCAGGCAGCCCACACATAATTGCACTGCGTGAAAGTGGTTATCAGCCAGTGAATCAAGTTCATTCATGTGCTATAACCAAAGTCCCCTCTCTTCAACAAGCACCTGACTTTAACAAGGAGAAAGATAGGACTTGGTAACATGAGAAAGTCATACAACATAGATTTTGTTGAGAATTTAAAGGTGATAAACAGAGAAACCTGAAACTGAACTCTGTTTTCAATTGTAAGTGCAGCTCTGGCTCAGCAGACTGCCTGACATACTCCAACCACAGCTGTAGGCAGGAGAGAGACAGTAGCAAATCCCACAGCAATCAACAGGTAAACATACTGTTACTAAGACATCAGCTCTCCATTAAATAATGCAACACTCACACACTTCATTACAGTTTCACAAAAGTGTCCATTTCGCTCCCTTAACTCATCTGGAAGTCCAAACAGCCTGTTTGACACTTGTTAACAGCAACATCATTCACCACATCTGTTACTACTGACCTCATGTGAAGGGACAATAACACATAGCAATGTGGACTTTAACTCAAACTCAGAGTAATTCTCTACAACCACCTTTAGGCCAAAATAGGATTCACATTTACTTTAAAGGCAGCAATTTCTGGAACAATCATATAAGATGCAGTTTCATTGTAACATTTGTGTAGAAATAGCCAAAGACTTGAACTACCCAAGATACACTTTAAAGATGCCAAAGGGATTGTCAGAAGTTAAAAAAGAGTCAGGAGCATCACAAACAACCATACTTGAAAGTATTCATGTTCACACTCATTGCTTAGCATGAGGGCATTACTTCTGATGTAATATATTATATTTATTATAAGTAAAACATAAATTTTATAGTCTTAACTACAAAATGTTGTGTGTCAGTATCTTGTTTTCAATGACGGTATTTTTAATGTACAGTGACAAGCAAAGGTTTGTGGTAATAGTACACAACTGCTTTACTGTCTAACACAATATTATATAACTACATCAAAACCTACTTCATCTGTAAAAAATTACTTAACAAGATAGCAGATTATCCAAACGGATAAGAATATGACATATACACAAAGGGATTAGAGAATATTGCTTTTATTTTCAACAAAATACTGAACACAACATTTTCTAATTTTTGAGTGTAACATTCGCCAGTCACATTTACACCTTCTGACATTTAAAACATTCTGTAATTTTTCCTCTCTGTATCTTGTAAAGGTATATCTGTGAATTGTTTCACTTATAGACTTGTATTTTAAAGGTATTAATGGAATAAAACCCTCCAACTAACCCAGTTGGGATTAGACATATGATTCTGAGGAAAATAACTTGGACAGCTGTTCAGGTCATTTTCAAAGTGCTTTTATTTTGAGAGGGTTGAGCTTGACATTTGAGACATGAGACGTGTCTGTCATACTCAGTATCAGCTATATACATGCTGCTTGACTCCCTTTCATTGAAATTTATATAGAAATGCAACACCTCTTCATTTCTTTGTGAGTGTACCTAAAACACATTTTAGTTAGGTAAACTGCTTGTTTGGCAAACCAACAGATTTAAGCCTGAAGCTGCTCCCTCTGTTTTTAATTGTAATGAGTACATCAACATCAGGCACTACATCTGTCACTATCAACCTCATGTGAAGGGACAAAAACACATAGCAATGTGGAGTTTAACTAAAGCTCACAGAGTGCTGCTCTACTACCACTGTGCATCCAACTAAGAATTTACATTTAATTTAAAGAAATCACATTTATGGAAAAAACACATAAGTTGCTGTTGATCCTAAAAGTACTGTAGAAATAACCTAGGGGTTAAACTACCCAGGATACACTATAAAGATGGCAAAGTGACTGCCAGAATTTGAAAATGAATCAGGATCATTAGAAACTGCCACACTAAAACAGCACTTATGTCCAAACTGATTCCTCAGCCTGAAAGAATTAGCTGATGCAAACAGCTCAATTTACTATCTTACCAAAACATAAATGCCTTGTTTGTCCACAAGATGGAAGTAGAGCATCACTCTTAAGCTGTAGGTAATGTGTGTGTATTGCCCACTAATCCCCTGCTCAGAGGACAGACAGAGCAACAGAGAGGGAGCAGTGAAATACTGAAAACATTGTAAATTCCCACAAACTTGAT
>JAQNCA010098894.1:0-21555 GCA_029783725.1 Acanthurus tractus | reverse complement strand
TGTGTGTGTGTGTGTGTGTGTGTGTGTGTGTGTGTGTGTGTGTGTGTGTGTGTGTGTGTGTGTGTGTGTGTCTATGTATGCTTTCTCCACCTCAGAATATCTTTTCAATGAATGAAAGAATTTAGCACATGTGGTTTTGTTTACAAATTTTGGTTCAAGCAACGTTGTATTTGGCCCAGACCAAGGCAAGTAAACAAGCAGACTCTCCTGTTTTAAACATGCTTTTAGCCATATCTTGCTTTGATGTACATGCAATGGTTGATCGTAAATACCTTTAAAATATAAAAAATTGCTGGGCTTACTAGTTGTTTAAAGACATATTTGTTGATTAAATTGTATATGATTTCTTGGCATTTAATTTTTATGGACACACTTGTGTTTTCTTATGAAAAAGTCTATTTTATGAATATTAAGTATGATAAGGCTTTTGACAACCTAAGACCTTACATCTCCTTTTACTTTTTTTCAGCTTCCTAATCAACTATTTGAAGACACGAAGTCAGATTTTTTTCTTAAGCAGCAAAAGAAAGTAGAATCTGAGTTGCAGGAGCATTGTGTATGTAAAAGGTCACAACTAACAAAACAATAAGTAGCCAGACCCTGTTTTGGCACAGTGATCTGGCTGTGTAGGTGTATGAACACCAAACACTGACATGGGCTCTACATTTCTACCTTAGTGAACCAGGATAAATGTTTGTGTCTCTTAGTTTGGTATTTTAAAGCAAACATTTATCCTCTAACATCAACACAACCCTAAAGAGTCAGTACCCAAAATGTAATCTTGTGATCATCTAGGGAGAAAGTGACATTTGTAAATAATAAAGCAGAGCAGGTCACTAGTTTAAGATGACTTTGGCACACATGCTGTTAAGACTTTGTGAAGTTATTGTAATCGAACTATTTTATGTATTGAATTAATGTCATAAAAAGTGCAATTTTGAACAATATAAATAAAAATGTTTTTATACATTTTTTTCTATGTAAATTGAACTCATAAATAACTTATGCCCTCAGTTTTTTCAGTAAATGCTGTTCTGTACTCACTAGTTAACGTAGTCTGCTGCCAAATGTGCCTATAGATTAAAGTGATTCAGAAAAGATCCTTAACTGTTTAACTGACATTTTTACCTCGAAAAAATTATTGCTCTTCATAAGAGCACCTGCTTTTAGAATGGAGTTTTATCTGCCAGTCTATGAAGATAAAAAGATGTAAATGTAGATACAAGGGAGGTTGTAGAACGGTGTTCCTATTAGTGTGATGGGAAAATTACACCTTTTTTATCATGGAATTTTTCATTCTGCTGGAGTTATGATACTCCCATAGATTTTAAGGCAATGTTGTTGAACATAAGTGATGTATGTAGACCCTATGTTATAGTAATGGTATAGATACATAATCAGAGATTTATCTTATTCTGTGTTATGGCTGGAATAACATAAGTATTACTAGAGACATGTTGTTAAGATAAGGAGCAACCTGACAAGCACAAAGTCATTATTTCAATTAAAATCATTATTTCTTACTTTGACAGTGTCATCATGTCCTGTTTATTGCTATGTTTGCCCAT
The DNA here is from genome assembly GCA_029783725.1 of Acanthurus tractus. Classification (NCBI taxonomy): domain Eukaryota; kingdom Metazoa; phylum Chordata; class Actinopteri; order Acanthuriformes; family Acanthuridae; genus Acanthurus; species Acanthurus tractus. Next base: position 19,987 of record JAQNCA010098894.1, on the reverse strand, counting down.
TTCCTATGCAGGATAATCTTGCATGTGTTTCCCCTGAATACAAGAAAATTCAAAGTGATCCCAAACTTTTAACTGGTAGTGTATATAATTCTATTGTTATTGTTGACTGTCTTTAAGCTATTTCTTAAAAAGTGCTTTAGAACCTGTTGCATGTTTATAGTTTATATGGATGCAAGATCCATATGAGAAGTTGTAAAAAAGATGTGGAATATTGAAAAATTGAAAAAATTGAAAAAAGGGTTTCCTGACGAAAAACGCATTGTTCTTGCTGACTGAAATAAATTGCAAATCATAACTGAAATTGCAGAAATAAGTACATATCCACCAGGAAACTCTTTATAATGTAACACATTGCACTGCACTGCTAAAATACCTGGAAGCTGAAATGTAATCTGGCAGGATTGGATTCAAAACGGTTTTATTTTGAGAAGATGTTGATATACATTGCTACAAAAGCGTTGAGCTACATTTTTTATTTTTACTGTCAAAGCTGGAAATTAAAATTAATTGAAAAGCTAAAAAATAAATTGTTAAACTGTTAAACACTATAAGTACTTGGTCAGAGAAAAAATTAAGGTGTCATCCCAGAGCTAATTTTTTAAAGGTAGGAGGATAATTGCATTACATTGTCAGCCTGTCAAACTACCACAGATAAGTTCTGCAATCCTGGTTACAGGTTTATAAACACAATTTCTCTTCTCATAAATTTCAATATGGAACAACAAAATATCAGAAATTGAAATGAAGTGCTTTACATTTATTGATAGGTAAATAAAAATAGGGTTCTGTTGACCTACAAAGAGTTTTAAAGAAATTCATACTTCCAGTTACTCCAAAAAAGTATACAATTTTATTTATTAGCATTTTATCAGCATTTCAGACTTTAGAACCAAACCAGACTTTTAGAATCTGCAATTTACAGTAGGTTTGACGGTTGGCGGTGCTAGCTTAACACACAAAAAAATGCAACTTTTTTTTTGGGGGGGGGTGGCTTTTTTTGGCCTTTGTTTGATAGGACAGAGTTGAAATGGGGAGATAGAGAGAGGGGGTGACATGCAGCAAATGGGGCTGGATTCGAACTCGCGACCGCTGCACAGAGGACAGAGCCTCGCATATATATGGGCCGCACCGCGCGCTGCTGAGTGAGCTAAACGGCGGCCCAACTACTATAATTTTTTTTAAAAAAAGAAAAATTCAACATTAATGCAACAATAATACATTCCTTCAAGTAAAGTCATTCTGGAACTCAAACTTTTTTACACTGAATGGAAGTCTGTCTGGAACTCCAAAAATAATTAGTGTTACCAACAAAATTAAACAATTTGGTTTTAAAAATTTTACAATTCATCCATCCAACTATGCAGGACATAACAAGATTCAGAGTGGTTGAGAGAAGTGTTTCCGTAAGTTTGAATTGTGTTTTTGTAACAGCTATCTAGAAAATGTTTTTCATCTATTTTTTTTTTTTTATTTGAAACATACAACCCCTGTTTCCCTGAGACTGAATCTCCATGTAATTGATTCACATACGTATTTGCTAACAGACTAACAGGATAGCTTTCATTACATATCCAATTTTCAAGGATTGATCTACTGCTGGTTTTGGGTGAAACCAGAACAGAAAAGGAGACAGATTCCAACCACACTATCCTGCTCAAGTCCAATGTTAACAGCGACCTTTTTAATGTGGTAAAAGAAGTTGGATATCTTTTCCCAGATATGACCCACAAATTACCAAATCCTATCCAAAAGATATGTTGATACTGAGCTGCACTTTAAATTACTCTTTTTACTCCAACTCTACTCCAGCCCAGATTTATTTTTTCTTATTCATAGAGGTAATTTCTCCCATTTCCCCAAGAAAGGCTGGAGAAAGGCTTTTTAGGGCCCTTGCCTAGTTTTTTAAGAACTGTCTCAGCAGCTGACCCAAACACAACATATCCATAGTCTAATGTAAAGCTTATAATGGCTTGATATATCATTAAGTCCCCCTCTCTGCCCACCAGTCCCTTCCTGCTAGGCTTTGGAGTTGTTCAATACTTTTCACATTTACAGAGAATTTTTTAATATGGGCCCTCCAGGTCAGACTTTCATCCATCCACACACCGACAAATTTGAATACATACACCCTTTCTATGGAATAATTATACACTGAGAGACTTAAATCTGGAATTGTCTTTTTTAGGTCAAAATCATGTACTTGGTTTTGGCTGTTGAAATCCTGAACCCCCACCTATCTGCCCACTGATCCACTTGGTCCAAGGCCACTGAATTCACAAAAGCACATGTGCAATATTTTTCCCTCTGCTCCAGATGAAACTATAATCTACAAACAAGGACTTGCCAAAACTGTGGTTTACTTTTTGAAAAAAGACATTAATCATTACATTAACAAGAACTGGACTGACTACCAAGCCTAAAAGCATTCCATTCTCAATTTCAACAGTTTCTTACATCCCTCTCCCAGCTCTCACTTGATACAATCTGTGGTAAAAGAAATCTTTTATCTAGTAAAACATCCTGCCTTTTATACCTGCACCATGGAGTTTAAGAAGCGCACCTTTCTTCCACATTTAATCATATGCCCTTTCAATATCCAAAAACACTCCCACTACAGCTTCCTTATTGATAATAGCTTTCCTAATGTCCTGATCTTGAACTGCAATATGCTACTCCTTTCCATCCTGAACCCGCTCTAACAATTTACAAAGAAATCACTAGTTTCCAGTAAATACACCAGTGTTGGGATCTCACTATGTGAGTTCCTTGAGTCCCCCAGATTTCACACCTAGGTGTGAACACAGACAATAAAAACCATCTCTGCCCCCGCATCTGGCTCTTCTTGCCTCTTCTCCAGAGAAGCCCTTCTCCGCTCTCTCCCCTCCTGAGAAGCCCTCCAGGCCAGAGGACACAGTCCTCCTTCTCTTCCCAGCAGCCATACAGGGCAGAGGATGTAGTCAGAGAACTTCTCTAGCAGCCCTGCTCAATGCAGATTGCTACACCACACTCCTCACCAAGAGCAGTGACACGAGAGCCTGCCGAAGGATCAACCAGGAGTCAGCAAGTTAAAATAGCACCAACGGACAGGACACAAGGTCTGCCAACTGAGACTTAGGAGCAACGGGAGTCACAAACCAAAGTTAGCCACGAGCCGCTAACTTATGGAACAAAGGAGCAACCAATGGTCTTCAGAGACCCTGGGTTCAGAGGGCCAGACCAGCCTGTAATCCATCAGGAGGCCTCACAAACCTGCAGCTTATTGGACTTGACAAAGCAACGCACCGAAAAGGACATCTTTTCTCTCAAAAGACTACGTAGCTTAACTACTTAATGCACCATCTGCACTCCTCCATGTTTAATTATTTTATTTTATTTTTAAACAATCAATTTAATAAATCAAGAGGGAACCACATTTTAATTTCATTATACAACCTGTTGTATAATGACCAATAAACTTCCTTGTATCCTTGTATCTGACCACAGCTCATACCACTCTGGAGCGCTACTGCACTCTTCGGGGTTTGGGCTTATTTTACACCCTGAAAGAAGAACCACAGTAAAACTTGGCACCCTATAACATGCAGGACACTTCACTTTGACCATTTCATACAGACACTTTGTATACGGGACTGCACTCTGTCATGGCATCTGTCTGCACAGCAGTAACAGATCACATACCTATGCATATGAACAATTTATACTGTACCAGTAGCATAGTGAACGGATATATATCATTATACTTGTTTACTCATGCACATGTTACACTCTGTAATCACTGGAAGTCACTTGGTATGTTACTTTGTATAATTGTGTTCCATTTTTTTAAGTTTGTGATTTACTCTATCATACTGCGAAGTTTGATTGTTCACTTATGCACTTATATGATTGTGCACAAGTGAACACAGAATAATAATTTAAAGCACTGAAATGTATTATAATGTCTGCACAAATAGCCCATATAGTGGGAGCAACGAGGGAAATGATGTGTTGTGTTGTGTTATGTTGTGTTGAAGCAGACTAGAGTATAAATTAAATGTGGAAAAATAATGGCTGATTCCATGGGTTTGGACAGATTAACATTTATTTTTAGTTTCACATATGACTGTTACCGTGCAACAATGTATGATTTTTACACAGTGGTTTGAATGTTTTGAATGAATAAACCTAATGTTTGAAGAAGGATTATACAGTGTAACACTGTGTGAAATATAGTGTATTTAACCTGTGATTATTTTAAAAATGCAGTCAAGATATTACCAGTTGTAATACTGTATATGATGATCTGGCTCAGTGCCAAGGAGTGCAAGTCCAGGCCTTGGGAAGCTAGCGATTTACTAAGGAATGACACCACTAAAGCTAGATAATTTTGAAGATGATAAATAGATTGGGCATTACAAATTTTGTTCAGCTGATGCAGCCTGTTACAAGATATATAAACTTGTTGCTTTTTTGACACTCCCACAATTGATGTGCAATGGATTTTATCTGATATGTTTAATTAACACTAAACCAATTTGGAACAAATTCAAAGGGGCAGAAAATTTTTCTATGCACAAAGGATTATATCAGGGATGTCAAACTCATGCCATGGAGGGCGAAGAGGCTGCAGGTTTTCTTTCCAACCAAAAACTCTACCATCTGATTTCACTGATTAGTCCCTGCTCTCTGCTTGAAGGTGAGGTAATCAGTGAAATCAGCTGGTGGAGTGTTTGGTAGGAAAGAAAACCTGCAGCCTCTCGGCCCTCCATGGTACGAGTTTGACATACTTGGCTTATATGGATAGATTCGTCTGGACCCACAGAATCAAGAAAAATAGGAAACATGTAGCAGAAACTTAGGGTTCAGGAGTTAAGGCCCAAAATGTAAGTTTTATTTTGTTGCCTGAGTAGTGGGTGAGATTTGGAACTTATCTGCTATATTTGAAAAATTTAGCATTTACTGTTTCTGAAATACATAGTTTTATAAAAATAAGATTCTATATCCTAGTTGAAACATTTGATAGAAAAGTGATCAATAATTAATAATTAATCATTAAACTTCCTTGTATCCAAGTAGTAAAATTTATCAAGCAACATAAATTTCGATGAGGTTACTAAAAGGGTAAACAGGGTAACTACTAATTCTTATCGAAGTAACTGGCCCAATACTGCACATACAAGACAAGTCAGACTTCACTCTAGTGCCCCTGCTGGAGTCATTGATTTGTTGTTGCTGTGGTTTTGTTGGCTAAAATAACCAAAACATACTAAATACCTGTCATTTTAAAAAAAAGCCTATGTACGAGGCCTTTTCCAAAACAATCCGTACAATCAAAATATTATTTAATCGATCGATTCATTCATTCTTTAATTTAATGAAATAATCTGTGCTGCTAGTAAAATATGAAGCTATAAATTGACATCTTGAGGTTGCCATAGAGATATCGCGAGAGCTCCCTCAGCGTACTCCTGCGTCCATCATGGCAGCCAGTAAGTTGGTACTAGAAGGAAGAGTAAGTATTAACGCATTTATATTGGGGCTTAGCGTAGTGGTGATCCCATTGATAAGAACCTGGTTTGGACAACTTGACTGGGTCTTTGATTACCTTACGGACACTCCCGGGAAAATTGTGATTTGTACGCACATTGCAGTTATCAACGGCCTGCTGCTAATCATATACAGGGGAACTCTGTACAAGGTAAGCATTGACGTTAGTGTTTGTCAAATTATTAGCTTGTGTTTGATTTAATCTGAGTTTTAATAACGTAAGACCGCATGAGAGTTTTATTGCTGTCCAGCAGTAGGGTATTTTGTCTACAACAAACTAATTTTGCCGAGTCTTACAAGAATTATTCCACAATTTGGACTTAAATCTTGCACTTAAGTTAGGTTGCTAATGTTGGCTAACTAAATCCCTGGGCTGGCTAACGTTAGCTTGCAACCTATTTAAGTTAATCTTATTAGTTAAAGGAGCCAGAAAGCCGATGTTGAAATGCTCAAGACAGGAACCTAAGCCAGATATATTAACCCCATTGCTGCAGCGGCTCCCTTCCTGCATCTTGTGCTGTGACGGAGTGTTATTAAAAGCCAAATTTAGAAACCTGCTTAATCACTGTTTACTGGCTGTGTGTCTGTTAATCTATTTTGCCTCCACAACAATTCTAAGTTATCTGACAAGTTAACAGCCATCTGGTACTAATGCGTTGCTTAGGACTGAACAAAACTGTTTCTAACGCTAATGCAGTTAGACTTTTAGAGTTGCTTTTCACTAAATTATTTTTGAAGTGAAAAAGCTTATGTGACTGAGTGGCCTCTGATAAGGCTTTTTTCCATGCTAGGTATGTAGTTGTATCCACAGGTGAGGTGTGCGTAAATAAGTTAGCTAAATGCTGAATTCTGAGCATAAGTTCAGTGTCTGCAGCTGCAATCGTAGCAAACATTAATGTGGCTAGCAGGTCTTTGAGCTAGCTTCAAAAAAACCTTATTTTGTCAAGGTACGGCTGGCTATTTGACCCGGGATAACAGAAGTGTTTGAACTTGCTCTAGGTTGCCATTTGACCCGGGATAACTGAAGTGTTTGAACTTGTTCTAGGTTGCCGTTAGAGCCTGTTTTCTGGGAGTGATTTTTGGCTGTGGCTTAATTTTAAGCTTCTCTGACACCACGTGGACACATTTTGGCTGGTATGTACTTAGATACGTTTAGACGTTATCACTCATTTAGTAAGTTCAGTTAATGCATTTATGTGGCATGATATGACTGTTGATTTATTTCCTTTTTTATTAATTGGATATTTTAAGTTTAACCTTGTATATTTATGTATTCATAATTAATATCCACTCCATAATATCTCCACATTTTATTAGTATTTGTATTGTTTAACACCATTTATTACAGACAAATTTAATTCGACCAAAATATATATTCTAAGATTAATTGTTCAGCTCTACAGAGAAACACTGTCACCCAGAATACATATAGTTGTTGACATTAGTGTGTATTTTTAATCCAGAGGCCTGTACTAGAAAGAGAATTTTTGCTCATGGTGAGATTTTCAAGGAAATTCAGGGTTAACAACAAACCGACTAGTGAAACTGGTATTAAATGGTACTACTATGGCGAATATTGACAAGTTGATGTTTAAATGATGATATGAGGAGTGCTGAGATGTGGTAATGGCCACATCAAACACTGTATTTGTCTGCAAAGCCCAAGGAGGCTTACTTGCTGCACATTGCCCACAGAGTAAATTCATAGTGACATCTAAGAGTACTTGTGAAATGGTCTCTGTTTTTATTTACAGAATCTTCATCAACTTGTTACATAGCTGAGATGAAAATACAACTGTATTAGGGTAAAAAACAAAGACGTAGGGGTCAACCTTGCAACATAACAATATTTCACCTGCAGTGTTGAACTTATTGAACTTATGATGATGATTCTGTTTGGCAGTGTTTAGGGGGTCATCCTTGTGCTGCCATTTTTCTTGAGAGGCTTTTGGGAAAAAATGGTGCTTATTGTTTAGAAAAAGTTATCATGAAGCTGAATCTCTTGAGAAGTTTAAAGATGCAGAATAAATGGCCATGATAACATACCATACACAGTTTTGTAGTACTACTTAAATGGAAAGATTCACCCATCACCCCAAAGTTACTCATTAAGTTGCCTTGTTAAGCTAGTTACCTTGCTTTGTAGTATAGGCCTCAGACCAATTGCAGTTGAATGTGTAGTAATGGTGCTTCTCTGCAGGTACATGTGCTCCTTGTCATTCTTTCATTACTCTGAGTACCTGGTGACTGCAATCATCAACCCTCGTAGCCTGTCACTGGACTCATTCCTGCTCAACCACAGTCTTGAGTACTCTCTGGCTGCTGTCTCATCATGGGTGGAGTTCATGGTGGAGAAGCTAGCAGTTCCAGGTTGGTTTGTCATCACTATAATCACTTCTGACTCAGTCCACTCAGTGAAGTATATTTTGTTAAAGATACACAAAAGGGGGAGCCAGTGGAAGATGACAGGACATTGCTGACCCATTCCATCTGTGACCTATCTGTTAAAAAGTCTTCCAGCTCACATATTGAGCCCAGGGTCAGTGATGTGAATGCTGTTGAGTTGACCTGCTAAAGTGTGCGGTTGGATGCAGTTAAAAGCTGAGAAAAAGTTCATTAAAAGCAACCCTACAAAATAAACTGCACCATTCAGATGACTCAATACTATTTAAACGAATTTCTGCAAAAGGGAGTCAAAAGACATAGTTTAATTACATATCCTGAACAAAGGTAACCCACATGTGAAAACTTAAGAAGTGCAGAACATATTGCCCAAAGTAAGCTTTGGTTTTGTCCAACTCTTTATTGAGTTTTTTAAGTGAGGAATTAATTCAAACATCAGCTTTCAGGCCTGGTGGAGGTGCCTTTTGCAGAGCTAATCCTGCCACGTTGTTAATGTTAAACAGTGCTCATTTTAAATAACTAGGCGATTAAGGTTGTGCAAGACTGAAGGCTGCACCACACATACATCATTAAAAAAAAATGATTGAAGATGGATTTTTGGAGTTAAGAATTGAGATTGGTCTCCTAAATCCAAAGGAAAAGTGATTCAGGACTACTAGGCAAACTCAGAACAAATTCTCTCAGTAATGGTACCAACTATTCCACAAAAAAGTATCAGTGGTGAGCGTTAAGTCCCATTCGGAAATCCAGTTATGAAAAACATCAAGATCTTAAGCTCTCCTTCACCCGTATGATCACAAAAATGAATAATCCTGTATGGTGTTTTTAACATTAACTCTGGTGACAAGAAAAAGATGAAGAATCTGAAATCAATCACAGACCACTTCAACTTCACAGTTAATTGATAAGCCTACTAAAGTTACTAGACACTTAAAAACTAAAACTGATCTAATCTACAAACAGACCTGAACCCCCTACATGATATGCAGTTTGTGTTCCAAAAAAGAGCTACATTACAGTAGCACAGCAGCATTCACCACAATTTTAACAATTCAGTTTACCAACTTGTTTGCCTTCAGTTGATAATTATTAGATTTCACTTATCTTATTGCAATGAGGCAGCCCTGCTGCCAAACAGTTATCAGTAGGGGGGCAAAGGGTTTTCACAGGTTGACAGTACTGTTTACATGGTAGCCATTCATGCAGCAGTTATTGCCTTTATGATGGCCTTCTAGACCGAGTGGGATCACCGTGTCTGCTGGTGAACTATACGATTACATACTGGGGACTCTGTCTCCCCTAGGCTATAAAGCACTGCAAAAGTTACCTAGAACATCAGCTCTGAAACAAAATTAATACTTTAGTCGCTCAACAGACTGGGGTCTCTGTTGACATATTTTGTGCTTCATAATGTGCAACACATTTTCTCATCAGACATCAGTCTCATCAGTGGGCTTATCAGACCAGGGCACTCTTCTCCACTTCGCATTAGTTGTCATAGATGAGCTCAGGCTCAGAGAGGTCAACAGTGTGTCTGGATGTTATTGATGAATGGCTCTCTCGATGTATGATAGAATCTTGACTTGCACTTGAAGATGTAGTGACGAACTGTGTTAACTGACAATGGTTTTCCAAAGTGCTACCGTGCCCATGTAGCAATATTTATTACAGAATGATGTTGGTTTTTCAAGCAGTGTCTCCTGAGGGATTGAAGGTCAGGGCCATTCAGTGCTGGTTTATGGCCTTGCCCCTCATGTGCAAAGATTTCTGCGGATTCCTTGAATCTTTTGATGACATTATTGACTGTAGACAGTGAAAATCCCCAAATTCTTTGCAGTTTTGCATTCAGAAATGTTCTTAAACTGTTGGACTATTTGCCCACCAGGTTGTTCATTTTACATATCATCCCAACTTATTTTTAACTGGGTTTTGTAGAAAAATCAGGGCCCTTTGGACATGAGCAGTTGCCTTAGTGTAGTGTCTTTAGATTTAAAAAGGATCATTATACCATTGACCACCAAATTCTTAGCAAAAATAGCTAATTTTTACTGGTCTGAACATGTTGTGGATCAAGTCATACCTAGCTGCATTAAACTATCTATAAAGGTCAACAGTGTAAAATCTCCATACCTGGGGTGCCCAATAGGTGTCCCACGAGGCTCCATACTTGAATCAATCTTATTTTTCTTATACATCAATAATCTACCTTCATTCAAGGACATTAATGTACAAATGTGTACAGATGACACTTTTGTCCTGAACCCAAGCAGTAACAGGCCAGTAACCAGGCAAACAAATCCAAAAGCGAGGAAAAAGGGGAAGTCAAACAAACAAACAGATCCAACACCAGAAATACTTCATAAGTAGAGAGACTGGAACGCTTGCAACAAGACAAAGACGAACTGGCACAGGGAAGAGAGAGCACACTGGTTAAATACACTAATCATCAGGACGAGTCATGTATATTATCCTATTTTTGATGTATATTGTATCTTCGTCTCTCTTAGACTTTTTATGGTCTATGTTAACCTGCCAAGGGATTATGGATGTGGAGTAGCAATCTTGCCAACTCTGGTATTTTAACATATGTGTTTATACTGATGTTTATTAATATGCACTGTTCCATACAAATAAAACTAAATAAATAAAAGAAATTTTATTTTCAGTCATTCACCAAATTTAAGTTTTAAACAATTTGAAAAGTATTGACCTCTGTGGCCACATTACTTGCACTGCACACCACCTATGTGTCTGGAGAAATATTTTTAAGGCTTCAATATAAGGAATTAATAATACTTACCTATGGTTAAATGTGTTTCTTCTTGAATTAATTCTTGATGCCTGTGTAAACTTTTTCTTTTTTGAAGCTACAATACAGAATTTGGAGCTAAAAATAAATATCAAACATAATTTAAAGCAGTAGGCTTAACTTTTCTACCTTAAAAGTGCAAAAAGGGCACAAAAGTTTCAGTATGTCTCTGCAATGTATGGCTAACACATATGTTATCCCTGCAGACAAGAAACTATATCTTACATTTAAAACAACATTTCTAAATCCCTCTTGCCTTCCTAAGAGACCCTCTCTCAATTCTTGCACCAAGTCCCCAGGGATGCTGCTGCGATTTTTCAGATTTTTTTTTGGTTTGATTGGTCATTGGGCAATGATTTTATATACCCAAATCCCTTATTTCTCATAGAACCTCTGAAGCAGGTTGTGTAGTGGAATGATGAAGAAACACTTGTTTGTATCATTTCACAGGTAAACAGGTTAATTAGTTACAGGTAATAGTATCATTATTGGATATGCAGAGGCCATTCTCCAAAAAACATCTTTCACAAACAAGCATTAACCAAGATTCCCCACTTACGGAGTTACTACCTGGTTCTGGGGAACACTTTTTTTTTATACCACTGTCATTAAACAGTATTTCTTCAAATTATTGCTTTGAGTTTTTACTTATTTTTTAAAAAGCATTCTTAACTGTTTGGAATTGGTATGTCCCATGAGTATTTGCATGTCCTTTCTCTTAGAGCTGAAGCAGCTGAAATGGTTGAGCCTCCTGGGTCTGCTCATGGTGCTTTGTGGGGAGGGCCTACGTAAGGCAGCAATGTTGACAGCTGGATCCAACTTCAACCACATTGTCCAGAATGAGAAGGCTCAGAGCCATGTGTTGGTCACCAGTGGGGTCTACGCCTACTTCAGACACCCCTCCTATGTGGGCTGGTTCTATTGGAGCGCAGGGACACAGGTGAGCTGTTATTTTTTTCTATTTTCTTCATAAAATTTCCACCTGCCTGTGCCAACAGCAAAGACACTATTCAGAGCAGAAGCCAATGTTTTCTCTGAATGTTTTTCCACCATTTTCAGAGTATATCCATGTTCTCATCTGCTTTCTTCATCAGTAACTAAAACAGTCCTTTTGACTGTAGGAAAACATACTTTTAACTACAACACTTGCTTTACATCCTGCTGTTTGATTCACACATCAAATTACTTAATTTGTCAAATGCAAATGTTTGTAGACGTTGAAGTTTTATAAGAAATCTACCAGGTTTGCTGCTGTTTTTCCCCTCCACGTTAAATTTTTTTTCTTCCAAAAAGCTGCCACTGAACTATTTTGAATTGAGTCACAATTCACTGTGCCTAAACTCAGTTATTGAAAACTCACCTCTTCCACCCTTTTCAAAGTACATTCATGTTCCCATCTGCTTTCTTTATCAGTAACTCAATGTTTTTCTGTAGGAAAATATGCACTTTGAACTGTAACACTTGGCTTACATCCTGCTGCTTGCTTTATGAATATTACATTATTTCTTAAGGAAAAGCAGTGCACAAATAAACAGCTGTGGTTTCTATTACTATTAGTATGCTTGTTGTTATAAAGCCATTTTCTTTATGTAGTGCTTCACATTAAATTAAATATTAATCACAATCATAATTTTGGCTTTCCAATTCAAAACTGATAAGCAAATCAGAGTCAATCATAGCAGCATAATCTTAAATGGGAACGTTATGGTTTGAGGTAATTGCACTGTATTAAACATTTAAGTAAAGATCAAACTAATTAATTATGTTATGAACTTTTAATGTCATGGGATTTTACGCAAGGTTTCTTTTTTAGCCAGCATATCCAAATAGTCCCTCCAAAACATTCTTTAGTTCAGTAAGAGCAACAGCAACCCTGCAAATGAGCTAAATACACTCCCTCTGATTTTCTGCATCACTGATTTGGTAAAAAAAAATTTAAAGCAACATGTCACAAACAATAAGTGCCTCTGTAGCTGCGGAGCTTCATCCAGTGTCATTACAAATGTAAGGATAAGATAAGCGAATTAATTAATGTGACACATTCTCTCAGCAAATACTCTGCTTTGGCCATTAACCAATTATAGTGTTGCTACTTCAAACAAAACTGATTGGTGAAAGGTGTTCCTCAGCCTACCTTAAACTAAAACTCTGAACAGGTTAGGTTTGCAGTGTAAGTTACCATGCATTACTTATCAGGTAAAAAGAGAGCCGCTTAGTAATACAAAACTCAAAATACCATGGTTACCAATTATTCTCCCTTCATGGTGCACCCCTTAGAAGTTCAGAGTAGAAGAGTAAAAACAGAGCAGGCTGGCAAAAAGAAACTCAGATGTCTGAAGCAGAAGGTGAAGAGCTGCTTACTCACTTCCCACATGATCTGTATTTATTAACTGACAAAATTGTTGACTCTTGTAGGTCATGCTGTGTAACCCAGTGTGTACTTTGGGCTACACGATAGCCAGCTGGCGGTTCTTCAGGGAGCGCATCGAGGAGGAAGAGCTCTCCCTTATCCATTTCTTTGCCGAGGATTATGTGGAGTACAAGAAGAAGGTTCCCACCGGGCTGCCCTTCATCTCAGGCATCCGTGTCAACTAGTCCTTGCAGTTTGATGATGAACATAACAGACTTAGAACACTGAAGTAGGTCAAACCTTGGTGGTGTGTGGCAGCTGCCCTCTGGAGGGAAAATGTGCAGCTGGCTGAGACCCCTTAGCTTAAAGGAGACTATGACAGCTTGGAGTGTGTCAGGGCAGCAGGACTGCTGTTTTTCTATCAAAGTTCAAAATCCAGTTAAAACCGGACGACCTCCAATGAACCAGCCTACATTTATTCCAATTACAGCCACAATATATGTTTCATTTGTCTCTTGTTCTAATGCATATTGTTTCAATGATGACCTTTGTTAAAGAATAACACTGCACTCAGCTCTTAGGTATCATACATTATTGGAGATTTATAAGACAAGTTTCTAACAGTTTTATTGCAAATGTTAATGGATTTTTAAGTCTCATGAAGACATCCATCGGGCTTTTATTTTATCCCCCCAAAAGTTGCCACCAACTATTTTCAAGTCAAATTCACTTTTGCCTGAGCTAAGCCACTGGAAAGTTCAACAAATGCTTGAAAGAATATATTGATGGAATGTACCATTGAAAACTCCTGAAACCTCTAATCATAAGCTACAGGCTGCAGTAGAACTCTTCACAGGTCCATGTTGTATGTATTGTCTGTTGTCTAGTGTCAAAGACCCCCTGAACATTGGGCTAACTAACCTAAATGACTTTTAGCTTCTTCTATTAGGCTCTCATTGTACTACTGCAAATGACATAAAATGACATGACTTGAATCCTCAGGGCCATTTTGGATCGGATCTTCTTTCATTTTTTTGATGAAAGGGGGGTTAAAAAGTCTTGAAAGCTTTTCTGGAAAACGTTTGTATATTACTTAGGTGGCAACTCTTGTAGAATAAGCCACTCTGGTTGCTTCATATCAGAGCAAAATACACAACCTTATGTCATGCCATAAATTCCTCGAAGCTCAAAAGCTGCACCACAAGTCGTGTGTTTTGGGTCGATCCAAGCAACAGTTAAAGGAGAAGTAAGCAATCCACTCTTGTTAATATACCTGTTTCATAGCTTTGTATTCCTACAGCAGTTACTCATGCAATGTGATCATGTCATTACACAGGCTTCTCAGTCACTACACTCTGCAGTAATCAGAGGAGCAGTTTTTTAATATCCCACAACTCTTTATCCAATCAAGAGAGAACTCTACAAAGAGACAGTTCTCTCTGCCAGTAGACCACAGGGAGGACTGTGCTTCATCAGCTGATAACAAAAATTATCCCCAGTATTTGTGGGTTTTTTTCATTCTTTCGGATCTGAGGTAATGCTAAGCTCATTGCTATTTATAGCTGCTCTCTGACAAAGACCACTGCACATTCATGTGGTGATGTCAGGATGAGGAAGGGGACTAATTACTGCAGTCACCAACAAGAAGTTAGCTAAAATGATCTAGTTGCTTTCTACTACTTTAACATATGGATCCATAGTATTTTAGTAAGATAATCATTTTAGTGTTCCTAACAAGTAAGCCATTTTCAAATGTAGAAAAGCCTCCCAGCAAAATGGACAATGGAATAATAATGCTGTCCACTAAAACCAAGGATACTTGAGTTCTTCTAGAGTAAGTTGCCCTGAAACGCATGGGGAAACAGTTTGTCAGAATGATGGTCAAGAGAACAATGTGACATTTTATTTTTTCGTTAAACAATTATTAAAAGTATCCTTATTTACATAAACTAGAATGAATAGTATGTAAAAAAATTATTGGGTTTCATTGGGTTTTGATACTGTTTAAATGTAAACAGTTTCATCATTTACAGGCAAACTTATTTTAATTATTATATTTATAATTATTATAGCTACTTCCTTGTGTGGACTCAGGCAAAACACTTCAGTAACAAAAATGTCATGTATTGAAGCCACATTAAGTGACTGTTCATTGTTGCTGGGTTTTTTTTGTGTTACTGTTGTGACGTGTGTGTAAAAAGGGGCATTAGGCTTGATAGATGACTAAAAGCTATTTAATTGGAGAAAATCAATGTTGGGTTCACCTAATGAACTTTATCTGTATGGAAAGGGAAGTGGTGACATCACCTCTAGTGTTGTTGCCTTGTGTTTCTCTTTAGTTACTGATAAATATGAAAATTATTTGTTCCTGTATTATTGGAGGTCACCAACCTAAACAGTATCCCATAATTTTCTTCAGATCAAGGTAAAGGAATGAGAGAGGCTGGCTTTTCAGCAATCTTTTTGTTGTATCTGAGTGGCTTCACAGAGGTTTTATTCACTCAAATTTGAGAGGAATACTATGAAGCAAGTTCCAGGCTTTGTCAGTATAAGCCGATGTACCAAGATGGCGGTTATTAACTTACTTTGTTAACCCAGGTGTTTGGTGTGTCATTTAAATTCTTACCATGATGGGCCACACGTGCTTCCTGTGTTCGCTTTCAAGACATAAAAAACTATTAAAGCAAAAACAGCACTTCTTATGCACATAAAGAGGGGAATGTTTGTGGAAAATTGTGTAAGTCCTTACATAAATGTATTTATTTGTTATCTCTGTGTCCAGTATTTTTTCAAACCTTTTCAAAATCCAAAGTTATACTCAAGAACTACATTTGTCTCATACTGTCCCTCAATAAAGGGTGTGCTGAAATGAATTTAGCTTGTGGACAATCAAAGTTAAATAATTTATGTTATACCAAAAAAAACCATCAGATTTTAAGTTTTTTTTTTTATCACCTGTAAATTACCAGTAGTGTAAAAGGAATCATACATTTCATATACAATAAATTTCATACTTCATACTGAATAATGTAATTAACTTTTTAATGTATATCTTGTGATTTCTACATACTGTTTGTACTTCGGCTACCAACAGGGCTCACTGTATACTGCAGTGTTACAGAAGTAAATCTGTATAACACATAATCTTCATGGCTGCTGATGTAGCTGTTTCTTGATGCAGTTAGTGAGGGGCACGGACTTGCATTCTGTAAAGCACTAGCACTTTTTCAGAAGAGGAAACAGTTGTGTTTGCTTCTTTTTGGGTGACCCCATGTTCTTTAACTCCCTGAGGTTCCCACACTGCTTTGGGTTTCAACCCATCTCCTAGTTTTCTAGTTTTCCCACGGGCACAGTACATCAATATATTACGTCAATTGTAGTTTTTGTTTAACATGCTATCTAAATAATAAAAATTCCTTTCCAAAATTGCTGTCTTAAACTGTAAACCTCACTCTAAAAGTGCATCTTGATCACTTGCTCTTGTATATGTAAGTGTTGTGACAAGATTATCCAACACAACTTCAGTGCTGATGGGACAGCCTGGTTACACCTAAAATGCATAAACAGAGATTAAAACTTTAATATCTGCAATGAAATCAGTTTATTCTTTGTGTTTGTTTTTATTGTTTTTCTTCTGTGACCTGTGAACCCCTACATTAGTGTTCTCTAAGGGTTTTAAATTCTTGGTTGTGACTGTCAGTGTTGGCTACATTTCATTACCTGGGCAGTGACCCTGGAACGCTGCTAATGCATCCAGTTGTTCAGTAAGAGCAAGAATAAACTTGAAAATAAATATTTTTTCTCAGATTTTGTGAATCACTGATAGAGGTTCCCTTTTAGAAAAAAAGGCAACATGATTTACACAGTAAGCACTGGTGTAAATGCACAGCTTTGTTTGATGCCAATACTACTTCTAACTAATTTGCTAGTTAGCCATTTTAGAACTGAAACCCTGAACCTAACCTGAACTGGATCAGATTCACATAAATTGCCTTGGTGACCTACCCAGATCACAGTTGGGTCAGTTGTAGGGTAGGTCATTCAATAATCAGAAGATTAGTGGTTTGATCTACGACTCAAACAGTTTGTCAGGTGTTCTAGGGCGAGGCCAGCCCTAAATTGCTCCCTAAATAATTGGAACTCCTGGTTGGTGAGAAGCCACTTGCCATTGGTGTGTGAATAAGAGAATGATGACTAAAGAGAATACTGCGTTTTCTGCTGAAGCAGTTGAAAGATACTCTGGCTTTAGACTCAACATAACTAGCTCACCCATTTATCTTGCTTCATAGTACACCCCTCTGATCTAATAGTGAGTGATGGACAGAAAAAGAGATTTAAGAAAGGCAGCAAAGAGTGAGGTAAAATTGAAAATGAAAAGTACCTTGTAACAATAACAACACAGTACAGTAAAAATAACAACTTGATGATGTGTTCATCCTCTAAATGAGAATGTTCAGATATGTGATGGTATTGAACAGAATGTAGCAGCACAACATACTTGAATAAAGTAAATAAACTTAATATTTGTAATACAGAATTTCTTTTAAGATATGTCTGTCTTTAACATTTGCTGAGCGAAACTGTTGGCTGTTTACTATGGGTTTACTTGCAAAGCCAATTTTCTCAGCAACACTTGTGTAAAATAAATCACTGCAGTTGCAACTATTAAGGCTCTGTGTTTATTACTCCGGTGATGCAGAAAGTAGTTTAGAAGTGGCTTTATTTATTTATCTATTTTTGGTTGGTTTTCTCATGCAATAAGATGAACAATGTTGCCATACTGTATAGGGTTTGGGGAAGAACAGATTACATGTGATGACAAACAGTAATAATTACTAAAAACATAATCCACCATAAATTTGTTGGTTGCATTACACCTATTAGTATTAGATGGCTACAATGTCAATTGTGTAAAAGAATTTGAGCAAACATATTAGTTAAAAGTGACACATCTGAAGGGTGGCCACAACAGTTTGTTCTCCGGCAATAGTAACAGTACCATTAAAGAAACTGTTCCGAGTATATGATAAGGGATAATACCTAACATGTTGTACACTTGGATTTCTTTCCCAGAGAATTAAATCTGACAGACCAGATTACATCATTTACAGTTCTTTCAGTCCTGGGCTAGGCAGGTGATTTTCAGCAACGCAGAAATAAAGGCACAGCTTCGAGAGATAAAGATACAATGCACAGGCTGACATAAAGTTTCATACTGAAAGGTTATCAGAAGACCAGGGGCTAATCCAGAAGGACCTATAAATTTGGCGTACGCATACACATTCTGGAGACACAGGGCATTGGTGACACAGATGAGGTGGTAAAATGAAGAAATGATTGTAGAAATGTAATGTGAAAGGAAAAGCTAAAGTGTCTCATACATTTAGTTTCCCGTGATATACAGTAGATCCACTTTATCATGACGATTCATTCCATAAACTAGTTTGGGATTAGGGTGAGCCATAGTTGTTTCATAAAGACCTTCTTGTAAAATCCAACTCAATCTTGAATTGAAATTCATTCAAAATATTTAATCAGCACTGCCTCGCCAAACTTAATTTTATGTCAGCTTTACTATGTATTTCTTCTATTTCTAAGCACCATCATGATTCAGTCCTGACAGAGATTTAATATAACCTCACATTAATTTACTTTTAACTGACAGTTTCATTTTTAAATACAGTTTAAACATCTTACTTCCACAAGTTCATGGTTGCATAAAAGAACCCAAGCCAATTCTAGCTCTCCAACATTTTTAAACCCAGATTGGCAAGGTAATGAACAACCTTTGTTTTAATCTAAGTGCCAGTTCTATCTAGTGCACATGTTCTAAAACATCAAACTTTGGCATAGGCTTTTAGGTGAGACATTGCCAGATTAGAATGCACAAACAAAAGAAACAAAAAATCCTCTCCACAATACTTCAGTCACTGCTTACGTTGTGTGACTACCCAATACTGTTTACAGTTGTAAAAAAATAAGTACAGGCAGTGAAGACTGAAAGTCCTTCAGCTTGTTGGAAAAAATTAGGCTTAATAACTCAAAACTGTCATTGTAAAACCCTGTAGAAAAGCTAATAAATTTGCTTAACCAAAAATATGGCTTCAGAGCAGTAAGTGAACAAATAGTGTAAGAGGACTCAAAAGAAAACTGGGGGGTATTGCTTGGCCATTATCACTGTAAGATTTTGTAGAAGCCTTAGCTTTGTGTAGTGCCCACACAGTTTAACTCTTAAATGTTCGCAACTGAGACTGTGATTTAGAAGTTGTTAGTTAACAGTAACATACTAATATTGTAACAAAAATCACAAGAAAACACAATAGCACTGATGTAGACTGACACAGACTGATGTATAAGTGGCAGCTTTCGCAGCTCTGGTCTCAGTGTAGTACCTACACAGTTTTACAAATAGTCAATTCCTGGGTCTGTGAACCCTTGCTTTATGCTGTCCATTGAAGGCCACCAAAGGAGACTGCCAGTTAGCAAAACCTTCCCGAAAGGGATCTGTATGAGACCACACATGCAAACTCTTTAGGGTCAGAAAGGTGATGCTGCACTTGTTGGTTCTGAAGAGGATAGCACAATTATTTATATGTCAGCAGTGGTGACTCAAAAGAGTGCTGGTAATTTAACCATAAACCTCACATAAGGATTAGAGATGCAATTTTTAAGACCTGCTGCTCTGTGAACAGAGCTGTTCACATCAACTTCAACTTCAACTTCAACTCTGCCACAGGTGGCTCTTGTTCCATAATTTGCTCAACAAGAGTCTCTGACAGACTGTCAATCTGGATCCTCCGCTAACCCTAACCCTTTGTTTACACCTACATCAAAATGCTGTTTGTTGATTTCAGCTCAGCTTTCAACACAATCTCCCCCATGAAGCTGATTGGAAAACT